>JAPYZE010001398.1:0-22948 GCA_030522805.1 Leptomastidea abnormis | reverse complement strand
TTTTTTTTTTTTTTTTTTTTTTTTTTTTTTTTTTTTTTTTTTTTTTTTTTTTTTTTTTTTTTTTTGTTTTTTTTTTTTTTATTTTTTTTTTTTTTTTTTTTTTTTTTTTTTTTTGAGGATTTTTTTTCGTAAATGAGTGTATGGGTTGTTTATTAAATGATATTCAAAGTTGAATGAGCTTGCAAGCTCTAAATTATATTCAGATTTTAATTACAATTTAAATTAATAATTTGATTTATTAAAATATAATGATTAAAAAATTTTATATTTTTATTATCAATATTGAAAAAAAAAACTATTAAAACTATAAAATTTAATAAATGTTATCTCTAAAATTGATAATCCTTTCGTACGAAGATATGAAGCTTCAAGTTTAACTTCTCAAGAAGCTTGCTAACGTAAGAGTAAACATGCAAGTAACTCGAACACATATAGTCTCTATCTCTCTCGCAAAGTCATGCCTCTGCGTCTGATGTAATCTAGTCTCGTTTGCTGTAAGACACTAGAGGTAGAAAATTATGCATTTATGCAACAGCTTCCTTTCGAGTCCTCCTTGAGCGGCATTTCGAACATCTGGTGAGAGGCTTTACAGCAGCAACAACAACAACGTCAAATTGACTTGTTATTACTGGTGATATTTTTTACGTAGTAGGATACATTGCTGTTATACTTAACATTATATATTAAACTTTAATTTTTTTTTTGGAAAATTTTTTAGATTTACAGGTATAATTTTGAATTCATTTTACACATTTTAGGTATAAACATAAAAATATCAGTTTTAACGTAATCTACAAAATTTTTATAAAATTTTATTTTTTTATTTTTAATAAAAAATAGTTTTTAAATTCTAGCTTGAGAATGAGAGTAATAATATACGTTTTTAAGAAGAAGAAGGAAAAAAAATAGTTTATGAAATTCAATAAAAAGAGAGTCAGAAAGGAAGAAGAAAGCAAATCTTTTTCAATATCAGTTGACGATATTCTCCCGTTTATAGGATATAATCTTGGTCAACGACTTTAATATTCGAAACTCGTAAAAAGAAGCTAAGAGAGAGTGAGAGAGAGAGAGAGAGAGAGAGAGAAAGAGAAGGAAAGCGATAGTTTCTTTCCAAAAGTTTGCCTCCCAAGAGTCGATACGACTAAATATTTGAAAGCCATATTCCTTCGAAGAGCTAGGTATGAGAAACTGTGTGCTTGATATTGGATATAGTTTAGCTCCTCGTTGAAATTTACTTAGAATTCGGGTCCCCCGCGCTAACATCTTCAATATATATATATATATATATATATATATATATATATATATATATAAACACGTACACGTATATATACCTATAATCTTCTAAGAACACATGCGCGAACGCGAGTAGGATCGCATTATTGCTCTTCGGCACACACTAATTACGTATTGGAGTAGTGTAAGCTCAGTTAATTGGTGCAATACCGGTATTAGACCAAGCTATATTATACAGTTTATTTCAAGTACGTCAAGCTTATATTATACGCGATTTAGATCGACGTCTTCGCTGCGGATTTTCAAACTTATTTCATTCCGCTCTCTTTCGTTTCTTTCGCTCGTCTTATTTTTCTACTTTCGATCTATAACTTCATCTGACGCACGAACGCATTGGAGATGTAATCGTAATGATGTTATTTCACAAGTTGACTAGTCGTGGGTCGATGCGACGATTTTATAAGTTTGTATGTGGATTTTGTGTTTGAGTGTATTTGAGAGAGGAAACTTGGTCACGTTAAATGTGTTTTTTTTTTTTCAACAGCTAGAAGTAGATTGTATAACAGAATTTTTTTTTTTTAAATCGTTGACAGATGAAGTTTTATTTATTTGTTTTTCTTTATATTGCTTAAGAATTTGTAGAAATAAAAAAAAGACGTGTTTGGATTTATTTGTCGTTTTTAAAAAAAATTTTAATTTTAAAAGAGGTTACGATAGTAACTATTTTTACTGAAGGATTGCACGCTTTATACAGATTCTTTATTAAAAAAAAAAAAAAAATTAAATCATGAACAATTTTTTAATATTTTTTTAGTGTACATATCTCAATTTAATATATTTGAATAATTTATTTATTTTTTAAATGAAAGTTATTTAAACTTTAAATAATCAGAAGTAAAAATCGGTTACTGATAAAGATTTAATAAGTACAAAAATTCAAGGTAAAGAAAAAAAGAAAAATATTAACAGGATAGAAACTAAAGCTAAGGCTGTTACTTGCACATAGCTTTGACTTTTCAAAGATCCAAGAAATTTTGAAAAAGAAATAGAAGTTCTTGGTCTTTGAAATAAATCACGTATTGAAGTTTTCGAAATGGAAGACACTTGGAACTTCGAATTAAATGCAGGTCCCACAACTTTTTTTTTTTACATCAAAGAAAATTTTGAAGTTAAAAAAGTAAAAAACGAAAGATTATTTAACTTTTTATTCGCATGAAAGGTTTTGTTAAAATAAAGTTATAATAATGCATTATTACAATCATTTGTTCTGTCAAGTTTATTATCTAAAGTATTTTCTATATAACTATAATTTTTCTTATCACGAATATATTTTTTAAAATTTTTATATATTTATATAAAAAAAAGGATAATTTTTTTATAAGTGATGAAAAATTTTCTGACGAATAATATTTTTTTTTAAATACAAACGTAATTCCAAAAGAAATTACTTTTTAAAGATTAAAAGCATACATGAAGATTTTAAAAAAATTTCTATTTTAATCTCAAATAAAAAGTTGATGTAAAAATGAGAATTTAATAAAAAAAAAATATTTTATTTCCCATACATACACATTACATTTTTACTGTCTACCATTACATCACTTTACAGTTATATCATTTCAACCAAACAATCTCACATTTCAATACACATCACTCACAACAACAACAACAAAAAAAGCTTTTAAATTCAAGTTAAAATCCTTTTTAAAATTAAAAATCTTTAAAAATCACAAGAAGTAAGAAAAAACCATCAAAAGCTTTAATCCAACAAAGCTCTAACGTGGATTCTCATCAAGACACTCCTCATAATAAAACGACGATTACGCGAAGTAGAAATGCCATGACACGCGCGCGCGCCAAAGGGTTTTGGCCGAGTCTTAATGCAACGCGTGTGCTTGCGCATACATCATCCGTGGCAACCCTTTATCGTTTCCATACGGAAAGGCCAGCTTTTCTTACGTTGGTTCACCGCCGACGACCACTTAGTGCTTCTCTTCTCTTACTTTAAATGTAAAAGGTGTGGGGTTGGCCTTGTTTTTCTAATGATGAATATCTTACTTTATCCTTTGGTTTTCTTAGTTGAAATATGTCTGTTGTTTACGTTTAAAAGCTTTTTAATGTATGTATTAATGATCATCGAAAATTTTTAATGTGTAATACAATACAAATGATATAAAATACAATATTTACATTAACCCAATACGAAACACAATTATAAAAAAAATAGAATCAGCCTACATATAAATGATAATGATTAAAGTTTGTGAACAATTATAGTGTGTGGTTTTAAGTGTAATTAGTCTCGTAAAAAATAAAAACACCGTGTTAACATGCGCAAAGTTTAGATTTAGGAAATTGAGGACAGAGTTTTGAGACACGATATATACATATATGTGAACTCGCGTGATTGAGAAGGTAAAGGTTTGTAGTTGTAACGACAAGAAAAAGAAGAAAAATAAAAAAAAATGAAAAAAGAAAAAATATATATATTCTCGCGCCTAAGGCTGCTGTTCCCGTGACTGGATAAAGTCTTTTGAATGAGTTACATTGCCTTGAGGCTTTCTTGAAAGTTCAGAAACAAGTTACTAATTTTCTCTCTCTCTCTCTCTCTCTTGCTCTACTCATAAAATGAAACTCGGTATAGACTCGGCAATTTCTTTGGTGCTCTTCTAATTTTCTAGAAACTATCGTATATGCTATACTTGACTTTTCAGAGCTTAAATTTTTCATATTGCATTTTGTTAATTTTATTTTTAAAATATGGTTCGAGCTTGTAAATGACTTTATTGGAAAATCAAAATAATCACCGTATACAAAATTTAAATTTAAATATCAATGAAAACTTAGACAACTATCAATAAAAGATTCACTCGAATATGATATATGACACAATTTCAATCTATTTTCGAAATTAATCAATTACAAAACAAAAAGAGTAATTATACAATCAATTAAATTGATTAATCATAGAATAACAATAGATATCAAATTTACACGCTTTGTAAATATTTAAAATTTGAACACGCAAAAGAACATATATATACAGAATCTAGATTTTGAGCTTGCGATTACTTCTCTTTTCTCCCTTCCAAAGCGTAAAGGTATATGCACGTGCTTTTTCGCGTGCAAATGGCTCTATCCCGCGTGATGTTGCTAGTAGTAGTAGTAGTAGTAGTACCGTTTTAACTTACTCAACTTGCTCGGTTGCGCTTGCTGTCGTCATCGTCGTTGTCGTCGTCGTTGTTGCAAGTATAGGAGAGCGAGAGAGAATGAAAGCTTGCACACAAAGAAACTTTATCCGCAAGCTCTGTCGACTATAATATACATACATGCATACGCGTATATTATTGTGTGGAAGCTAAAATATAAGCAGGAAGTCTGAAGATGACCTCAAAGCTTAAACAACTAGTAGACTGGAAGTTTCAGAACCTTGTTGAGATTGTGTGTATGTTGTGCAGTTATATATATACATATAGATACGCGTTCGGTTTTTTGCCGCTAAGCGAGATTATAAATCTCTTCTATCTCTCGAAACTTTCGAGGAGCAGATATTTAATAAATTCGCCAAGTTTTTATTATCTCTTTCGAAGTGAAGCTATAGCCAAAGCTAAGCTATTGATACTTTATATTTCATTGAAAGTTCATGAGTGCATATATGTATGTATGTACACAGTAATAGAATTTCATATTTATGATTAAAAAAGTGCAATTATACACTTGCGTGTAAATGTACTCTTGTATACATATCTTTACTTCACTTTCACAGTGATTTAATCATTGCTACATGTAGCTAGTTCTTTTTTTTACGACAAATAATCGTAAATGTCAAGTAGAATATAACGTAACAACTAAAAAAAGCTCGACTTGCAAGTCAATTTTTTTTGTTGTTTTGATTTATTTATAAAAAAATTATTAAAGTTCTAAAAGAGATAAAGAGAAATTCTAAAATCTTTAATGACTCAAATCGTTCGTCCTCAAATAATTAATTCAACGATATTCGACAGGAGCCGTTTTCCAATCGATGAACGGAAACAATTAACGTTCAGTGACCTACTATAGAGAGATAATAGCAGTTTGATGGTTAGCCACCAATATATACGGCACTTAACTTTAACAATATCGAGTAGAAAGAGATAAAATAGAGAGAATTTAAGTGTGTAACAGTGTATCAAGTAAACTTACTAGAATGTCTAGTATTAGGTCCTTAGATTATAAACGTATATACAAACACGAAGGTTTGAGTTTTGATTGTAAAGTGGTGATCGTAAAGTTGGAGTGTGTAGAAAAAAAAGAGAGGAGTGGTGACGGATGACGAGGAGTGTTGTCGTTTAGTAGTTGCTTTTTGTGGTTGAATAGTCGTCGTAGTCGTATAAGTGTGGACTTGTTTTGTAAAGTTAGTAGTTGTTAGCAGGTAAGGAATGTTGTGGAAGTATTGGGTGTATAGTTTTAGAATTTGTAAAATGTTTGTGTAAAGAGAGATGGCAAGCGATTGATTTTGTTAAAATTTTTTTTTTTTTATTTATTTTATGAATCATTACATTTCAAAATATGTACGTTTATGAGATTATACAAAGTGTAACCTTTCATAAAAAAGAAAAAAAAGAATAAACGTTTTTATTATGACAAAGCACGGATAAAATATTTTATAAAGTAATTGTGATTAAGATGTAAGCGACATTTACGAGGCAGCCAATGGATTTATGACGTCGTGAAAACTGTGTTTTTACGACTTTTTGTATATGTGTGTGTAAATATATATATATATATATATATATATATATAGGATACATACATA
This sequence comes from Leptomastidea abnormis, assembly GCA_030522805.1. Lineage (NCBI taxonomy): Eukaryota > Metazoa > Arthropoda > Insecta > Hymenoptera > Encyrtidae > Leptomastidea > Leptomastidea abnormis. The sequence goes on along the minus strand of JAPYZE010001398.1, from coordinate 16,917 downwards.
CCAAGTAAAATTTGATTTCATATTGAAAAAAAAAAGTAGCTGAATAGAAAGTCTTGGAATTCAAAATACAATGTGACGTGACTGAGCGTTCGTGCGTAAAATACTTTTGACATATCAAATATTGTTGGAAGGGTTTTGTTCGACAGTTTTGATGTACGTTTAAGGAAATAGATGTATAAAATTTTAGCCAATTATTAAAATAAATTGAAATTTCATTTTTTTTATGACTTGTAACATTTTTCTTAGAAATGTAATTTTTTTTAGTTATATAGAAATAAAAATCAATTTAATTTATTTGATCATTTATGTCGTCAGTAATAATGAAAAAGTTTTATAATTTTAGAATATTTTACGCTGACTTAATTTTGAAATAGGTATATTCCGATGAATTTTGTCTGATAGCATAATTAAATATAGAACGATCAATATTATTTACAACTCCGAAAAAATAAAGTCAAGTCATTTTATCCTTTAAATTTTTTCACCCTCTTAAAACAAACGTCTATATATAAAAAAAAAAATCAATATTTTCTTATCACATAACTATTTACGTCAAATAATATTTGTAAACAAAATAAATTTAAAATAATACTAAAATATAATATTACTAAACAGAATTTAAATGAAAAGGTCAAGGCTGTAAAGGGCTGTCACCCTTATTGAACTATAGGTCAGCATACACACACGCACACATACCTTTAACTTACCACAGTACAAGTTTCGATCCCCAGATAGAATTCAAAGGTCGTCGACTCTTGGACCCGCAGTTTGACTTTTGAAACATCGATTGTGTTCGCGTTGTTTGAATCTTTACGGTTATGTGGGCGTAAACAATTGTGGTATAATTCTATTCTGTAATCTTTTTAAGATTAAAAAAAACAATATTTATTTCTTTAACTATCTATACATTAATTTGATTAAAAAGAGCTTTTGAGCTTGCAAGCTTAATATAGTATAGGCAAACTATAATTAGCGCACGCGCGTGTGTATGTATGTTTTGGAAATACGTGACATAATTACAGACTATATTTAACCAAACAGTCTGTGAGATCTCCTTTACTCATTAGTAACAATATATCTCTCTACCATATCTAATTAGATTATTATTATTATCATTATTCTCTCAATTAATTTTACTCACCTTAATCCCCCGGAGTACTGTATATATACTAAGAAGAAAAAAAAACCAAACAAAAAGGAAGAAGCTCAGATGTACAATCTACACCAGCAAAAAAAAAGAAGCATTTACTTATCCAAACAATAAAATATTAAGTTTAATTTACTCTCCTTTACCTTAGTAAGTATACTCCCAGATAAATAAAAAAAAAACTCTTACCCCAGAATTTTTTTTTTCTCCAAGCTCGGAAATAAGTTGTCTCTTGGTCTTGGCCTCGTAAAGTCACCCAAGTTGTAAGCGCACATGTAGCACCAGTTAAATAAAAAAAAAACTAGCAATACGTTTTATACCTTACTCTGTATCTATATATACTACCAACTTCAACTAAACACTTTGGTAACTGCACGTAATATAACTATACGTCTCGAGAATACACGTACGATGTATCTATGGATATAAACGGCTAATCGAACTCCTCCTTCTCCTCCTCCTTCTCCTGCTCCTATACCTTAACCGTATAAGCTAACCCAGGCAAATAGGCAGACACGTGCTGGATCGTACGTAACGTGATTCGCGCTTGCTAACACGTATTTCGCTTCGTGGACTGACCAATACATACTACTACTACTACTACTACTATCACTAACCCAAATGTTGGCCTATATTACATTCCTAACTTGTACATATATATACGCGTAAACGTTACATTGGATAATCCTGTAACTCTATGTTTTTGGGTTGGTTTGGTATGAGGTTTGTCATTGATGCTTTGAACAATATGTTTAACAATAGTGTGGCTTTTTGCCAATAGGTAGAGAATTTGTATTTTATGTAAGTGCAATTATGGTAATTAATTATATACTATAAGATTTTCATAATTAAAATAATAATTATAGATTTTAATTGGAAAAAAAATTTTTTTGTTGATCGATAGGAATTAATTTTTAATTTTACCAATAGTTGCAGTAATCTTTTTTTTTTACATTTCAATAACCGTCAGTGAAATTTTTCTCGAAAATAAAAAAAAAAAGAATAATTTTAGACGAGCAATAACATTTTTTAAATTAGCATATCAGCGCTTGCAAGAAGATCGAGAATATCAAAGTTTTTTTTTTCTGAAACTCAGCCAAATTGAAAAAAACAAAAAAAATCTCAGTTACCTAATATCATCCACCAACTTCTTTTATACCACAATATACTTTAAAATTATTCAAAAAACTTTTTCCGTTTGCATCTGATGAGCGTCGTCGTCGTCGTCGTCGTTGTCGTCACATACTCTCAAAATTAACTGGATTTCTCATTTCCAACACTACCACCAGAGAATACACACATACACACAAAATTGATCCACGTATACCATACGACAATTAATAAAGACAGACCATATTGGCTTTTGCCTTTAGGGAGAAGCACATATCTACAAGGTGGGAAGAGGAGGAGGATAACAACTGGGCGGCACAAGGCCAATGTGTTACGTCCAACGTAGTTCCATGCTAGGTCGGAAAATTTAGAAGGGCAATTTCGCGAGGGGGTAGCTTAAGGAGGGTTGAAACGTGTGACGGGGCTATTAATACCTCGGAAGAGAGAAGAGGAAGAGAAGGTAAGGGGGGAATGCTTGGGGCACGCCCGTTCTGATATCGCGCGTTCACTCAAGGAGCCCAAGTCCACTGCTTTTCCCAACAAGTGGGCGTTGCCACACGTAAATCACGAAAAAGTACCTCCGTCCGTCTGTTGTGACGGGGAATGAGAGCTATAGCTTTATAGGTATACCTATAGTTCTTATATTATAGGTTTGGGGATATATACTAAAATGAGAGAGTTAGATATGAAGTTTGTTTAAAATAAGATTTTGATATAATATTTCAAAATATGGTAATGTATAAATGAGAGAAGTTTCGTTTGTCAAATAAGTAAAATAATTATTGGCTATTGAATTTATTAATAATTTAATTTAAATATTTGAAATTAAAAAAGTAAATATTTTAATTAGCCAATATAAGGATTTCTAGTTAATCCCATAACAGGTTGATGAGCATCCAGTAAGCAATTCATAATTCTTCTGGGAGTGTCAAGTTGATCTAAAAAAAATTTACAGTATAAAATATATTAATTTATAATTTTGTATTATTCTTGATATTAATATTATTATTAAGTATATATACTATGAAGTCGCTTGCATTGTTCGGCTATCTGTAGAGAATGATAGGGATTATCTGATGGAATTTGATACGAGTGAACATTATAATTAACAATATAATTTCCGTAGTATTTAGATATCTAAAAAGAAAATCAAATGTAATGCTGGAGGTTAATTTTTATGCCTCACCTGGAGGTTGAACATTCGGGTGAGGCACAAAAATACTTCCCGGACAATTTATAAAAAAAACATTTTTAAGGATTTTGTTTTAATACTTACGATATTGAGTAACATCATCATACACGCTGCAAATATATTTTTTCGAACTTCGAATGGAACATTTCTATGAGTTCTTATCGATTCAAGATCATCTAAAACAAACGTGTGGTAATAAAGTGCATAGATTACGAAAAATAAATATCAACAAGCAAAGTAGAATAAATTAATTAAAATATAATAACGATGACTTACAGTAACTAATGCCACTTCTTGCAACACAATAATTCTCTTTTTGATGTAAATCAGTTTCTACGGAAGCCGAAAAACCTTCCTTTAAAATTTATACAGTTTTTAATTAAACTCAAATAATTTAAAATTTTTTTTTTAATGGTTAAAAATGCTTAAATAACATTTTAATTGTTTTAAATGGTAACTCACAATAAAAGGTAGTGAGAAAATAAGAGATGCACTGATGACGAGTATCTTCATTTTTTAAATATTATATTAGGTACAATTTATCTTCTAAATATAACTAGGAGACATTTGAAGTAAATTTACGAGCATTTGCTATTAATTTAAATGACACAAAGACAATTAAGATATTAATTAAAATTAATCGTATGACTTCGCAAGATGGAGCTTACCTTAGGCCTCTATGATACGCGGTACAGCTACAGGTTGGATAGGTCTAGAGTCGAGTGTTCAATAAATAATTAAATTAAATTGTTTATTTTATGGCTGTACTTATTTTTTGTATTTTTTCCCCTTTCATATAAACACAGTGGTAAAAAAAAGAAATAATAACACTGATCACAACTTTATAACGAAAGCATGCTAAAATAAATTGACTTAGAAAAGTTAATTAAAATTTTAATTTTTTTTTTTATTATTTTTTTTATGCTTGAGCCTAGCTTAGTTAAATGAATGATTTTTAACGATCAGTAAACTTTCATGATTATTTGTACTGTGTTAACTAAGCACAGTTTGATAACGAAAAAGATAAATTTTTTTAGAGACAACAAAAAAAAATTAATCAAGATATTGTTTTTATATAACTTGTCAAATAGTATTTTTTGCAAAAATTATCAACAATTTTTGGAATTAATATTATAATTTTAATTTCTACATCATAAAACATGTGTTACATATATTTTGTCTAATTTCAATTAAAAGCAAACAACAGAAAGAAAATATTTTATACATAATAAAAAGCATGAGAATTAGGATTAGGCTCACTGGCCATAACATATTGATTAGCCTTTAGAAAGCAATCCATTATCATTCTGGCAGTGTCACCTGTTAAGTCATCACCACCTAAAAATGTTACATCTAAGGTTATTTAAAATTTAATAAGCTTAAATATAATAATTGTTATTATTAAGATTACACTTACGACGAAGTTTGCATTTTTCAGCTATTTGTTGGTACCGATTCGAAGAATATTTAGGAATTTTATATAACCAAACATTATTTTCGATATATCCTAGGCTATTCATCTAAAAATTGAATAAACATTATCAAACCGTAAATAACAATATTTTAACAATAAACATATTTTACAAGGTTTATTTAAATACTCACGACATTAAATGATTGCATCATACAGAATGCAAATGCTTTCATTCTAGGATCGTGTGGTATATATTTAGAATACCTGATTTTTTCAAGTTCAACTAGAATAATCATTTGATTATAATGAATAAATATATCACGAAAAAAAGCTTACATAGAATAAAAGAAATTAATTATAAGATGTAAAAATGACTTACAATAACTTATACCACTTATTGTTACACAATTATCTTCCTTTCGATGCAGTTCATAATTTATTGATAAATCGAACATCCCCTTTAAAATTTGTAAAATTTTTTAGAATGCTCAAAAAAAAATTGAAATTTTTAAAAAATATGATCTAATTATTGTGAATAAAAACTTACAAAAACAGCTGAAAAGTAAAGGAAAAATATGTAGATAACAAATAAATTCATGTTTCGAAAAATATGTTACGAACAAATCTTCAAAGTTAAAATACGACTAACGCAATTTACGAGCATACGTTGTTTATTTGAAAGATTTCAAAAGCATTAAATTTCTTGGGAAGACAATTAAATATTTATCAATACTAATCATGTAAAGACACAATTATACCATTGTAACAAGATGAAAACAACCTTTATTTCCTTACAAGATACATTAATTGAAAAAATTATTTGAATAATTGACCATCTTGTATAATTAATTTTGATTGGCTTTTGCTTTTATATTATTGTATTTAAACTATTACTCATTGAGCATTTGTGTTAATTCAAAGAGTCTAACAAAATTATTTATTTTGATTTTTAATATGATAAAACGTGTAAACTTATTTTTTAATTAAAAAAAAAAATTAATATTTGCAAACAAAGATAAAAAAAATTTTAGTAAGAATAATAAGTGTTGGAGTAAGGATTGCTATTTAAGGCCATAACTAATTGATGACTATCCAAGAAGCAATTCATTATTCTCCTAGCAGTATCTACTATGTCATTTTGATCTAAAAAAAAATTAATAGCAAAATATATTTAATTTTAATTACATAATATATATTGTAATTTTAATCATTGTTATCATTAAGAACATACTTCGATGAAATTTGCATTGTTCGGCTATTTGTTGAAACTCAGCGGGAGTATCTGTAGGAATTGTATAAGAATTAACATTATAATTGACATCCCAATATCCGTAGTTTTCGTATATCTAAAAAGTGGAAAACATGAGAAAAATTTTAAATTATATTAAAAGGCAAATTTGAAAAACAAGTTACAAATTAAAAATATGCACATCAATTATAAAAGTAAATAAAATCTAACATTTTTGCATTGGATATGTATTCTAAAATCATAAATTTTTATTTGAATTTAAAAATGTGCAATAGAAAAAGCTACGTTAAATAATTTGCAAGATTTTATTTTTGAATTATTTGATTATCAAGAAATAATTTTATCTTCAAATTGATTTTGAATCGATAAATATATTTTTGAGTTATTGATTTTGCAAAATTAGCTAATCAACATATTCTTACATAAATAACGTGATTCACATAAAACTTGCTGTAATTAATAAAATAAATAATCAAGGAATTTTATTTAAACACTTACGACATTAAATAATTGCATCATACATGCTGCATATGCATTTTTCCAAGCATCGTATGGAACATTTCTATTAGTCCTTATAAATTCAAGATCAGCTAAAACAAATGTGTAAAAAGTGCATATATTATAAAAAAAAAATTATGCAAAATAGAACAAATTAATTTAAATATATAATGATGACTTACAGGATGAGATACCACTTCTACCGACACAATAATATTCTTTTTGATGCAAATCATCATCTAACGCAGGTGTAAAAATTCCCTATAAAATTCATATATTTTTTTAGTATACTTAGATAATTTTTTATAATTTTTTTTCAATTTTTAAAAGTGTAAAAATTATAATAAGCTTGCTTTGAGTATGAACTTACAAAAACAGCTGGTAAGAAAAGAAGAGATATAGAGATAATGTGCGTCTTCATTTAAAAATTTTATATTATCTTCGAAAAAAGTTAGAAGGTAACTGAAGTAAATGTAAAAGCATTTGCTTTATATTCATACGGTTCAAGATATATTTTAAGTAATTTTGGAAAGACAATTAGCATATTTATCTAAATTAAATGTATATAAAACAGAACTTGCCAGTACATGAAAAAGATCACTTGTTTGATTCACGGAAAACATAAATGAAACAAAAAACTTTTTTAACAGAAATAAATTCTTGATGTTAAAAAATTAAAAACAATGTTTCAAGGTTGCTTTTTAAAATTGTGATAAATTTAAATTATCGTAAATTTTTATTTTCTACATGATATAACGCGTTTACATATTTTTTTGTTAATTAAAAAAAACAAATAATATTAAGAAATTATTTTATTTCGAAGAAGGATTGCGGTCACTGGCCATAACATTTTGCTTAACGTCTAAAAAGCAATTCATAATTCTCCTGGCAGTATCCATTGCTAAATTATTATTTGCTAAAAAAATATTTTTTAATTTAAAATATTTAAATTAAAATATACAAAATATTATTAATTTTTATTACTTAATATATACTTACGTGGAATGAGTTTGCATTGTTCAGCTATGTTTTGGAACTCAGTGGGATTATCTTTAGGAATTGTGTACGATGATACATCACTATTGATATCTCCGTTATCATTCACCTAAGTAAAAAAAAAAATGTATAATATACAATTTTTTATCTTGATTCAAATAGCTTTCTATATAAGAAACTAAAATAGTGTTTTAACAATTTTATTATAATACTCACAACATTGAATAATCGCATCATACACTGTGCAAATAAATTCATTTGAAGTACAAATGGTATATTTTTATTGTACCTAATATTTTCAAGTTCAGCTAAAACAAGCATAAGTTCAAAAATATAAGTTTACAAATATTATGAAAAAAAGAGCTTAGTAACAATAAAATAAATTAATTAGAATTTATATTAATAACTCACAATAAGTAATACCACTTTGTGCGACACATATATTCTCGTATTGATGCAGTTGATCATTTACAGATGCATCGGACGTCCCCTTAAAAATTTATATTCAATTTTTTAGAAAGATTAAATAATTTAAAGTTATTTATTTTTTTAAAAATTCAAAAATCATGATCTAATTATTTTAAATGAAAACGTACGAAAACGGACAATAAGTAAAGAACAGATACACAGATAATAAACGTCTTCATGATTAAAAAATAAATATAACGAACAAATCATCTAACAAAGTTAGAAAAATACTAACGTTAGTGCACAAGCAAACGTTATTTATTTGGAAGATTTGAAAAGCATGAGATACCTTGTAAAAACAATTAAATAATAATTTATGTTAATCATGCAAAGAAAAAAAACCCGTCGTTAAAATAAGAAAAAAATGACCTTCTTCATTCATTCATTTTCAAGGATACATAAATTGAAAATAAAAAAGATCCACTAATATGCACTATTTTTGTTTCTGAATCGTCACAGTTAGATAATTTTTTGAAAAGAAAAAAAAAAGAATAAAAAGAAAATCTTTTAAAACATTGTTTTCAATACCGATTGTAAAAAAGATTATTTTTTTGTTCGATTTTGAAGCTTCATTCATGAGAAAACAATAAATACCAGGTTTCGTAATACGCAAAGGCTTTAATTAATTTAGCTTCACAGTAAGTAAAAAAGAATCGTTTGTTTTATAATAATTATGTTCAACATTAATATTCAGATTACTAAAAATCTTAACTAAAAAAATCTTATATTAAAACCAAAAGTCAGAAATACATTCATTATCAAAAAACAAAGTAACATTTATATTAACAATACACACATACATTCGTATACTTATATGTGTAAGTGCACATACGTTGTACCGATCTGAACGTAATATAACACAAATATATCCCTCCTTCATCGTACAGTAGTTTCTCTCTCGTACAGTGTCTCTCGTCCTATATACCATCTCTCTCTCTCTCTTTCTGTGTGCACACGCAGTACCAAGCAAACGAATCTAAATGCTAGCCAGGTTGCATAAAGCATCCACGCGTGTACATACGTAAACGTATGTCTGTATGTCTTCGTATGCATCACGCACACACACACACACACACGCACACACACACACACACACACACACACACACACATTTCTAAGTTAAATTCATCGTATACAGGTATATATATATATGTATAAGTGGACTATAGGACTATGGTACATTGGATGCGGGATTATTGATGCGCGTGCGTGAGCGTTTTAGCGTGTCCTGATATTTATGGGCCGTGTGAGTGCGCGTCGCAGAGACTCTCTCTCTCTCTCTCTCCCTTTCTCTCTTATATATTTTCTGTCTGATATCTGTTCTGCGGGCTTGGTATATATACCTACGAAGCGAATGATTCGATGCTCAGGGATCTATATGCTTTGAATGTGCGTATGTGTTGACCGATAGACGCGTCGATTGTACTATTATAGGAGAAGGGAAAAGGTTGTTTGTCGTTCGTTTAACCTTTGGGTTATCTTTATCTGTGTATAGTGTAGTTTTTAATTTTGTGTATTTTAAGGATGAAGGATATATTGTGTGGATGATTGTTAGAAATTTGTTTTAGTATTTTTTGATTTGATTAAAATGTTTGTAGAAAATTTTAATGGATTTCGAGGTTTTTATTGTTGTAGAATCTGAAGTGTCTGTAAGGTAGTCAAATTATTTTACATTGATTTTAGAAAGAAATTAAAATTTTATTAGTATATACTATTGAGGCTTAGAATTGTAAAGTCGATAGAATAATGGTTTTGTAATCTACTGATCGTGGGTTCGATTCCAGGTGGCTGTCGATTTAACAAATGCTTGAGCACTTTTATGCCAATATACGCTCAGCCGAGTGTGAAAATGGTTTAAAAAAAAGTATCCTTAAATAAGAATCTTATAAGTTACAAATTTGATATCTTAAATCTAAAATTTGCATGACTTTTATCTGAAATCTCATTAATTAATTTGCATGCAACAAACTTGTATCATTCTTATTTTTTTTATATCTCATACTTTAACCCTCCTCTCTTTCTTTTTCAAAAAATATTATCGCGATCGTTAATAATAATATTTTCCGTACCTTGCTTGGATGACGGTCGACTATCGGATACCCATTTTGAAAATATGTTTATACTCGTTACACAATATATTTGGGAAAAAGCAATAAAGTGCCTTTTTATTTTCGTCCTGCTCACTTCTCATTTTCTCCCCCTCTTCTTTCTCTCTCTCTCTCTCTTTTATAAGGGGAGAGAAATTCTACTACCCCAGCCAGTAGTACTATGTCACACCCCCACACCGACTGAATATAAAGCGATCAATGACGCGACAATGCACATAAAATTGAGCAATGACCCTACCTACCATGTATTTTGACCAGCCGCTGCCGCTGGGCTTTTTCACTAGTATTTCCCTCTTTTATACCTTCTTTGAAATAATGTGATTTTAAACATTACTAAATTTTTTTTTTTTTTTTGTATTTTGGAGTTATGTATGTTCAGAAAAAAAAAGTAATGGTCAGTTTTTGTTTTATTAATTTTTAAAATTATTTTTTATCAGTTTATTATTGAATCAGAAGACATATAAGTACATTATTCCAATACTTTATTTACAAAACGACATACAATTAATACATCGTTTTTAAAATCCTTTGATATAAAATCGTAAATATTTTTAAAAAATAAACACTTCACATGTTTTTTTTTTTTTTTTCATCGACTTTTTATTTCACTTATGAAATATACCGATTAAATGTTGTATGGAAATAATCTCTTTGTGTTTATTATTTCAGCTTTTATTTCATTTTATCCAAAAAATAAATAAATAAAAAAATGAATAAATAAATAAAACGATAAAATTAAAGCTCTGGAATACGAAAATATAAAATAGCCACATGTCAAAATCCAGCTTACGTTTTTCTTTTCTTTTTTTTTTTTTTTTAAATAAAATAACACAAAAAATAAGAGCTTTTTTGAAGATTATATTTTTTATTGCCTGTGCATTTATATCGATTTTCATCTTGATTTGCTTATCCTTTTAACTCAAATGTATATTATCGATTGTATCGAAAGTCATGTCGTTGCCTTTTCTTTTTATACCTATGCTTTCCTTCTATCGTTTTGCTCCTTTAATAGCTTTACCCCCTCTTCTGTATACTTTTTTTTCTGCCTCTTCTGATGCTTGTATACTTTTTTTTTTACTATTCGACGAATTTGTAAATTCTATTTTCACAGATACTTTTATATTAAGTTTCAATTTTCTTGCGTTTCGCTTTTCAATTCCTTCACCATTAGTACTACGCAGTCTGAACGAGAAATTTGCTTTTCACATAAATGGAAAAATGTTTATTCAACTTTTCATTTTTTTTTTTTCATACATTTTCGATTTTTGCGTTAGAACAGTATTTCAGGAAATCTTTGTTTTATCTCATTTTTTGTTTTAAATATATGGAATTATAAAAAAACAATTGGACAGTCATGTGATTGAGTGTATAATTCTACATATGAAAAGTTCATTTCTCAGAATATGTGATTATTTAATTTTTAAAAATTTTAAAATCTCCAGATTTTGAATCATAAAATATTTTACGTTTTGAGAAAATTGAACCTTAAATTATAATGACACACATCTTACAATTCAGTCTAGTCTTTAATAACATTAGACATTCATAAATAATTTAGCACATCCATTTAAATTTTTTTTTTTCCAAAGTTAGAATTCAAACTAGGAATAATTTCTCAAAAGTCTAATATTATATTAAAGTAGCAAGCTGTGTTTTTTTTATCTTTCTCTCTCTCTTTTTTTTCGTTTCTCATTCCGTCTCTTCGTGATTTATTTCACGAATTACGTGAGAGATTAAAAGAATCTTTTATTTTAAAATTCTTTAAAAAATTTATCATTAAGCAAGCAAGTCTTTTTCACTTCATTTTTTTTTTCTCAAGTTAATAATACAAAAATTAAATTTTTAAAAATTTCATATCAAATTAAAATACTAATTTTATAAAAAAAAAAATAATAAATAAATTGAATATATCAAAATAATACTCAACATTATTAACAAACAATAATCATAAAAATAAGTACAGTCAATTCAAACTCATCATTACTACCCCCAATCTTCATAATTATCCCCTACCAACTGTTTAATATCATCTACACCCTCAATAACGACCACTCTCTCTCTCTCTCTCGCTCACAATAAAACTACCTCTACCCCCATCACCCTACACAAAAATCAAGCTCACTCAACCACCCCCCTCCCCTATCCCCTAAACAAAGCAGCATCTCTTTAAGTTCAAAGCACATTCTTACCCCCCCCCCCCAATCAAAGATAAGATTATAATCCAACTGTCAGTCTACCTACATTCAAATGAAATTGAACTCAGCCTCTCTCTCTCTCTCTCTCTGAATCGTTTCATATCTTCAATACTTATTTCTCTTTCCCTTTTACCTTATCTACGTATCATTCCCCCTCCATCCTCTCATACATATTTTACGTCACAAAGCTAGAAAGATCGACATACGCACTGTGCGCTCACGCCTTTTGACCTTTTTTTTTTCTTTGTAGTAGCCTTTGGCGTGTAATAAGTTACGACCAGAAATGTAAAAGGGGGAAGAGAGAGAGAGTCTGGCGTAAACAAGTCGGAAGAAATGGTCTACGGAGAAGAATAGACTTTTGCAGCAAGGGGAAGGGGGGGGGGGGGAGAAAGCAGTGACGAAGTGAGAGTAGTGGGGGAAGGAGAGCTACGTCTAAATTCCGGCAATCTCGTAAAGTCAATGACACGATTACTCCCCCAACTACTACTACTACTACTTTGGCTCCTGGTGCGAGAGAATGGAAGAGAAGGAAGGAGGGGAGGGAGGGTGAGTTAAGTTAAGACTAGCATCCCCGTCGGGACAAAGAATGTCCTCGGGGTTAAATTGAATCTTCGAGAGGGGACATACACAGAAGGCGGCGTACACAATTGTATATATATCCTATGTATCCACGACGAAGTTTGGCAAGCCACATATGGACACACCGTGTGTGTGTATATACCTATGTGTGTAGGTGGAATGTGTGCATTGCGTGATACGTGCAATGGTCCGACAACGACGACGACGACGACGACGACCTATGCTACGAAAGCTTCTATTGTTATTCTCGATCTGAGTATGCGTCTTCCTTTCTCTCTTTTTGGTTTACTATTGGTGGATTTTCTGCTTTCGTTATGTGGATTTTTTAGAGACTGTGTCTTATTCTTGAACTTTTCTGTCTTGTTCTAGTTTTTAAGAAAATATTTTCTTTTTTTATTTTTGTATGAATATAATATTATGGTATACTGACACAATTTTTTTTTTAGATTACTTAAAGAAAAAATCCTTTCTTTTCTTTTTTTTTTTGTTTTATTTGAAAATTTAACTCGGTTGATGAATTTGATTTTTCAGTAAAGCTTTTCATCAAGGCTTTTGAAGCTATCTTATATCTTCTCTCAACTTTTTACCTCTTATTGAGATTAACCTGTCTGGCTTTTACTTTCTTGAGTAAAAAAAAAAAAAAAGAAAAGAAAAGAAATATATCGACGTTGTATGCGGAGGAGAAGGAGAAGGAGATAGGTCTGCTTAGAAGAGAAAAGCTCGCAAGCTCTCATAAGATGGCAAGCCCATTTACTCAGGGATTTTCATTCTAAGAACTCTCGGGGTGTGCTACGCTTTCTTCCTACCCATCCTGTGGATGTATGGTTGGCGATTTGTGGAGAAGCTGGCGTTGCAGTAGCTTTTCCTTTTCCCCTCCCTCCTTCTCTCCCTAGTCTATTAAGGCCAGAGAGTTAGTTTTGCATGTGAAACTCAAGCTTTAAGAGAGGTTAGAGACCAGGAGAAATAGGACAAATCAAGCAAGTCCAATCCCAACTATCGGTCTTCATCTTTATGTGTGTATGTGTGTGTGTGTGTGTGTGTGTGTGTGTGTGTGTGTGTGTGCGTGTGTGTGTGTGTGTATAGTGCCTTTTACTCCCCACCCATATATATTCAAGAGTATAAGGATGAATTCTGAAATAGGAGGAGAATGAGGAAATAAGAGATGGTGAAGGTTTATAGAGAAAGAGAGAGGGGGAGAGAGAGAGAGGATGCTAACGGGTATTCGTGCGGACCGATGAAACTCGCCGCGACGAATCGATGTGTTTATCAAATTATCGAGCTTCCTGGGATGAATGAAATACTGAGAGGGTGCTAATTCATATCAATCGATAGCCTATTCAACTAAGCTTTAGACGTTAGTATTATTATTATTGAAGTATGTGAATGTCAGTATTATGTTATGTCTTTAGAGATGATAAATTTATTTGTTTTATGAAAAGGTATTTATAATTTTATTTATATGGCTATATAGTTTTTATGAGGCTAATATAGTCTATTAGATTTAAACTAGAAATTATTAAATCGATCATGATAAGTTTAAATTAATTTGATATATTCGTAGGAATATGCGAGTACTCGAATTTCCGAGTACTCGACTCCTCGAGTTTTTTGACCGAGTTCGAGCCAAGTGCTCGATTTTTCGAATACTCGTCGAGTCGAGTAACTTGAACTTTTCGAGTAGCTTGGGCATCGAGTAGCTCGAAAACCCGAGTAGCTCGAAATTTCGAGTAGCTCGCACACCCCTATGTATTCGTAAGTAAGCATTCGTCTTTTAATAAAATTTAGATGAAAGGATAAAAAATACTTATTGCAAAATTTTCAAACTTATAATTTATTTACATACATCGGTTTTTATAAAAATGTTCTCTTGTCTCAGATTCTTGTTTCATCGAAAATATCTTACTTTAATATGTGCAACTACCAATCGCCTTATTAATTCAAACAACGTGTTTAATTGATAAAACAAAACTTTCTATCGAACGACATTGAATATAAATAACTCGTTCGTGTCTCGTTCGGTGTTAAATAATTTTAATCGTCAATATTTAGAATATTGCAAACAAAACTCAGTTCGCGAACAAACAGATACATCGTCACTTGTCCTTTACTTGAATTAATCAGTAGCTTATACGATCGTATCGATATTCCATCAGCTAATTACCTTGACCCTACGGATATTACATTCGAAATGCGTAGTTTGGTGTAGCTTTCGACCTTTGACATCTAAAAGGGCTTTTAATTATACTGATTAATCGATAACTGATATAGTATTATATCGCAGATTTCATTTAGAATTGGTGGAAATAGAAGCTATTTTAGATTTTTAACAGAAAAAAATATGTTGTAATTTGATATTGTCGTCATTTAAGTGTTATCCTTTTTCTTTTGTAACACTTGATATTTTATAGGGCTACACTGTTTTGGATGTTTTTATTATTGGTTGAAAAATTATCTATTTATTTACGATTGTGTACTTTTAAATTTCAAGTTTTATTTTATTTTTTTATTTAAACTTAAAAAAACAATTAAGTGACTTTTTTAAAAATTGAAAAATTATATCTAATTAAAATTTAGTAGGTATATACATCAAAATTATTAAAGTACAAATCAAAGTAACAATTTGTTTTTATCAATTAATCAATTTACTTTATAAACGTCCACAAATTACTAAATACATATAGCTAGACCTACGACTACTTTAAAACTAATTAAAAAATGTTTTCAAATGTGCATGAAATCTGCAGACTAAAAATATATATATCTATATAAAATTAGAGTAAGAAGAAAAAGAGTGACGCTCGCGAGAGTCCAGAAAGAGAGAGAAAGACCACGATGACGACGACGACGAGGCGCTCCAAATAAAAATTTTTAATTCCATGTACGCGCTCCTAATTGGCTAATTACGTCGACGACGCGAGCAAGAGTCTAACTCTTGCTGCTCCGTCTTATGCGCATACGGTTTTTACGACGGCTGCCTGCGTTTTCCTCTTTTAAAAAAGAGCCTCGCGAGCTTGAAGCGAATAATATAGGTAGGTAGTTGTACATCGTCTACTTTCTCCACCACCTCCTACTCCTTTCCGACCCTTTTTTTTGCAGTGCACAGTCCGCTCGCGTTCTTAATCCTGATAAAGCCTCAGTGTAAGATGTATTTTTCCGGCTCTCTCGTCTCAAACTACTCGTTAAATAAATTTGTGTTTACGACAGCTGGTGGTTGTGTATGTATACGCCTACGACTAGGCCTTTAACTTTATTCTCTATTTTAACCCTCTCGACGAGATTACTTTTTTGCTTTTCAAGTCTGTGGATTTTTTTTTTTTTTTACTTCAAGCGTAGAATTAAATTGTTGTGTCTTAAAAATCTGAAGGTTATTGTTGTATAGAAAACAAATTTTTTTTTTTCGAAGGAATTTTTGTGTTTTAATAATAGTGTCAAGAGATGTTTTGTGATTTGGATTGCAGGTATTTTTGTAATCATTTGTTCAAGTTTGTAGGTCAATTATTGCTTTGAATATTCGATGCAATTTAGTTTTGAAAATATCAGTATTAAAATAATATATTTTTAAAAATGTTGAATATTATTACGACATTGATCACAATAGTAAAAAAATTCTAATAATTGATTTAAACGTAATCATTGCAAAAGCTTTCTCTGAATCTCCTTTTCTTCTTCCTCCCAAAAAAAAATAATGATACTTTATAATTAAGTATGAAATAGTGTTGGTACGGCTTAGAAGCAGTTGCAATTAACGAAATTGAAATTTACTGATTTAAAGTAGCGCGAAGCTCACATTATAAGCTTAGAAGGATTAAACCTGTTACGGTATATATACATAGGTTGGGATGTTATATTGTCTGTGCAAGTATAAAAAAAAAACCGCTGCTAACTGCATTAGCAGAATGCTTTCTCAAAGAATTCTGAAAAACTAAATTGATAATATTTAAAATCTCAATATTTTATTTCT
>JAPYZE010001397.1:0-33545 GCA_030522805.1 Leptomastidea abnormis | reverse complement strand
ATCAAAAATACTATTGATAAATACTAAAATAAAATAATTATAAGCCTTTCAAAGTAGCATTTTGACAAATCGGTCAATAACTGGGCAGTTTACCCTACGTACGTACGGTACGCGCTTACATTATAGTTCCGGGAGGTTGAAAGCACAGGAGGGGACAGCTGCCCGCCCGAGGCGATGCCGGTAAATTGACGCTATGCCATCGGTGAGAGTCGATACAACTCCCCTCCCCCCCTCCATCCTCCTCCATCCTTCCTTGTTCCATCTTCTACATAGCAGCAATTCAGCGTCGTCGCTCGCGGCTGAACTGAGCGTTCTCGCTCTGTATATATCGCACAACTGAAACTTTGTAGGGTTTCAACTATCTAGTAGTAACAGCAGCAGCAGCAGCAGTAGTTCACCCGTCGTTCATTCCAACTTCTCTCACTCACTCCCTCTCTACCTATCTGTCTATCACCTGTCAAGAACTAAGCGTTGTTTAGCTCCTTCAAATTGTCACCTGCCCTTTTCTATTCTTCTTCCACCCCTCCTTCTCCCCCCTCCCCCCTATTCCCATCTGTCCTCTTCTCTTTTACTGGCTATACTGGAAAAGAGAGAAGGAGACACCTGACAACTTTAACAGCCTAATAAGCTTAAAGGACTTTCCAACTCTCTTATTAGCCTTATCCGATCCTCTTTTTAATCTCTCATTTTTTTTCTCCCTTGGCTAACTCTAAGGATATTCATTGATTTTTATTTGATTTGAGATCAGTTAGTATAGCGATTTATCGATTTTTAAGGAGTATGGAAGTATTAAACAGTGAGTTTAATATTATTATAAAAAAATTCAAATATGTTAAAGAGTAATATGTACCTATATATTGTAGTTTTATCAGTAGAGTAAACAGATTAAAAATAAGTGTGTACAAAAAAAAAATTCAATATTAATTCAAAGCATAACTCAAGAATTAAAATGAGCTTAAGATTAAAATTTTTTATTTAAAATTTGTTGAAAATTATTTAAATTATTTAAAGATTTTCTACTGATATTTAAAATAAACGTTATTAAATACGATTATTAGCAGAACCAACTTTTTGTAAAAGCATCGTAACTGTGACGACGACGGATACGGCAAGTTGCAAGCTCGCAGGTATAGGATAGAAGGAGGAGTAGAGTCGTCGGTGGCAAAGGAAATAAAGGAGGTAGTGAAAGAGAGAAGAGAAGAGAAGAGGAGAGGGGGGACAGTTTACCGCGGCGAATATTGCCGAGTGCGTTGAAATTTCATCAGTGCTCGCATAGCATAGCCTACCTCCCCACTTCGTCTTGTATATTCACTTACACATACCTGTATATAACGTCTGGTGCGGGCCGCGTATACGTCAGTTGGTGGGACATTTTCACGGGAGTAGTCTCTTTGACGGGTGGGTTGGCGCAGAGTAGGTATACACTGCGTACTGCGTACTTATATACACATAATATATATAGTCGAAAGAGAGAAGAGAGAAAACAGCCTCTCTCTCTCTCTCTCTCTCTCTCGCAAGCGAAAGCGAACTGGATTATTTCGTTGCGGCATCTCCTCGAGGTTTAATAACGCCATTGAGGAGAGAGAAGAGTGAGAGAGACTTTCTTACTTCATCCCCCAAACCATACACTTACTCTTCATCTCTCCTCCTCCTCCTCCTCATCTTTCACCGCAACTCAAAGTGTGCGCGCATCGAGCTTCTCTCTAGCGTATTCTACTACCTTGGCTATATATATATATGTATCCTTTAAGAAAATGCAGGCGCGAGGATGCGCGACCTCTTCCTCTTCCTCTCTCTCTTTCTCTACATATACCATATCTTTCTCTCGCTCACCACCGGATGAAACGTATACGCCAAGCCACGTTTGCCTCGAGCAAACATCAACAGACTCACTCTCTCTCTCTTTTTTTTTCCTCTCTTTATCTCCCCTGCTCTCTTATATATATATATATATATATATATATATATATAGATACACTCCTTCTTCTTCTTCTTTTTCTTTTCCTTTTCGGATTCTCTCTCAGATTTTGTACGCCCACGCGTAAGCCCGGAAATCTCATACTCCCGAGGGGGTAAGTGGAAAACAGTGCAGCAACGTCGGCAGAATTTTTTCCAAATTTCTATTTGTTTATATATCAAAGCTCCCTCTCATCCACCCCAACTATACTGTTTTGCAAAAGCGCAGACAAGCAAATGCCAGGCTCGATCAGAAAGTCAAGAATCTACGTTTTGACTCCCTCGGGTATTATATATGTGTAGTTTTGTGTACCTGTCTTTCTATGTAAATCTATACATACATATACTTACTTGTATATACCTATAAAGCATAATATAAATTCCCTTAAGCAAGTAAGAGCAGGAGAGAAAGAGAGTAAAAGTTTGAATGGGCCGTAGGGCGTTGGATTATATTCATGGTGTACGCCCATGGGATGAAAGAGAGAGAGAGAGAGAGAAAGGGATGAAAATCTCGTCAGTAGGTATACGCGCCTTTCTACACTTACTCTCTCTCTCTCTCTCTCTCTCTCTCTCTTTCACGTTCCTTGTGTATACGCGTATACACGCGCGCCTGTGCGCTTTCATTATGATTTAGTGTAATAGTTTTTGCAAATAAATGCCCCACGCACAAGCGCGCGGATATAGGTATACAGACGCGAGAAAAGGGGGCATGCGTAAGTGTGTGCGTATGTGTGTGTATATAGGAAAGTATGGGGTTGAAAGTGTAGAGATAGATACGGCGGGAAAAAGGTTCTGGCTCAGCGCAGCTGTTTGTCTTGGCCCTTGGACGCATTTATCAGCGGCAATAAAAAATATTTAACGGCGCAGAAATATATAGAGAGAGACAGTGATAGATGAGGGAGTGGTGGAGGCCAGCAGCAAGAGAGAGCACTGATGCCTTGCGCTCCTCTCTCTCTCTCTCTCTCTCTCTCTCTCTCTCTCTCTCTCTCTCTCTCTCTATGTTTGGGGTACAGTATATGTAGGAGGAAAAGCCAGTGGTTAGAGATAGCGCGTGCAAGAGTGTGGAAGCAGCAGCAGCAGCAGCAGTTGTAACAGTAGAAGCCGAGGTTTTATATGGCCAGGTAACCGGTATGGAGGTACTGGTGGTACTGCTGCTGGTGGTGGTGGTTCTAGCCAGGAAAGGATTCTCTCGACAAATTCGCGGCGAGACTCGGGTGCCCGGAAATGACGAGCAATAAGCTTGCAAGCTCGCTCGCTCTCTCTCTCCCTCTTCCATTTTTCCTTTTTCTCCAAAATGGTGGTAGTTGCAGTGGTTACGGACATCGAAACGAATCGGATAGCTTTCTCTCTCTCTCTCTCTTTCTCGCTCGGATCTCGGATGTTTGATAATCGAAGCTATAAATTAATTCGGCGTTAATTAAAGCCAGAGAGAGGGAAAAGAGAGAGGTAAAGAGAGAGAGAGAGAGAGAGGTAAAGAGAGAGAGAGAGAGAGAGAGAGTATAAGGGAGAGAGGAACCGTGATCGCTTATTGTCGTTGCGCGCACGATGTAATTAACTCCGACGAACTGGTGCCAGAATTCTCTTTCACTCCCATACAACCTTCCTCCTCCTCCTCTTGCCCTACCTCTCTTTCTAGTTTCTATCTCTTTGGGTATGGTCGACTACGCGGCGCTCCGCTGAACACACTATACTACTAGCTATTGCTATACATAAATGCTCGGCGAGTTTGCACTGCAAACTACCCCTAGAACAGTGTGTATACTCTCTCTTCCTCTCTCTCTCTCTCTCTCTCTTTTGCGTACAGACAGAGATAACCTGCACACGGACCTCCCACGGAATGATGGAGAACGGCTAAATGGAAATTTCGCATGGGCCATTAATAACTTGAAAGTTATTTTAATTTAAAAGCAAACAGCTTCGAGAGGAGTTGCGGATTTGCTCTATACTGCTACTAGTGCTTCTTGGAACGAAAACCACCCTCTCTTTCACCATTTGGATAAATCGACGAGCACGACTTTTATCCCCCCCACCCCCCCTTCAACCTACCCAGCACTCTCTTCTTTACCTCACTCTATTTGTAAGTGCTTCTGTGTTTTTCTCTCTTTCTCTCTCTCTCTCTCTCTCTCTCTCTCTCTCTCTCTCTCTTGGCATGTTTGTCTATGTGCTTCCTCGCGAAGACAGTTTTTAGAACTTTCAGATTCATGTCGAAACTTCTAAATTCAATTAAACTTTTCATAACCAAGTGAGAGAGATAGAGCTAACTCTCGGCCAATATATATTATAAATAAACCTTTACATTTTTTTTCCCGAGTTTTTTTAATTATTAATGCTAATTTTTAACGAATGCGAAGTTTACCTTTTTAAGGGTGTTATTTAAAAAATTTTCATTAAAATTCTTTTGCAATTTATTTGGGAAAGCACATAGATATATAAATTAATTCAATAATACTATATTAAATAAAATTTATTGCTCTTTGAATTACAAAATATTTTTTTTTACATCGAATTTGGATACCATCAATTAAATTATTTGATATATATTATTTTAAAAATTGAACTTTTTTTAATTTTTGAAATAAATAATAATACAAGTACTAGATGCAGACACGTATATTTTCGAGAATAATTGAAACTCAATTGATTACGAACTTCTATCAAAATTGCGAGTATTGATAGAAAATTGTAAAGATATTGTTTGCTCTGGTTACAGTGGAAATAGGTGTATATAGTATTACTCTAAACAATATTTTTAATTTTTCATAACTCTTTTCAAAATATCCAATAAATGCTAGTATAGTTTCCAATATACATTATAAATGTATATACAACAGAATCATCCAAATTGGATTTAGTTACTCTGTATTTAATTTATATAATTAATAGTAAGCGCAATAAAAAGGATTAAGCCATGACTGTTAATTCGAATGTATGCGGGAAATTCGTTTCTATATTAATTAATAATTTACTTCACTTATACATTATTATACAGCTTTATACAAAATTACGTAATAAATTATTTATTTGCAAATACATGAATAAACTATATATTCACTAATTGGAGTAATCTCGTATAGGTATATATATTTTTAGGCTCGAATCCTCGTTTAAGTTGCTTCATAAAACATTCGATACTGTATGAGTGGGTGGGAATGTGTTGCTGCTGGCCGAATCATTAAATTAAATTAACTTTCCTATTTACTTTTAACATTTAACGACGCATTCTCATTTGTAATTCCAACCGTGTGCCCAGATTAATTATCAAAGACCGAAATATAATAAGTTGGGAGGAGAGTGAGAGAGAGATTGCAAAAGTTACAAGGCATTGTGAAAGTTCGCGACCCGTAGAGAGAGAGAGTGCGAGCATTTGCCTGTACCAGCAGCAGCAGCTCGAGCGCGCATTGTTCAACTAAAACGTCAAGCCTCCCGGGTACGTAGTACATGCAATGCACTTTTACAACGCGACGACAACTCACTTGATAAGCGCATAACCTTCTTGAAACCGACTCACCTCGCTCCACGTTGCTTTAGACGCTGTACAGAAGCTCTATAATCGAAAGCTGCGGATGGTATTCATATGTACCAAGCCGTTGCTCCTATTCAATCCGCGCGTACTAGCGTAAAATAAACCTTCGCTAATACAGTTCCCAGCTGGCGTGCGAGCCATAGATGCGCGCGAGACAAATAAGCAAGGATACACACACACACAGAACTATAACTGAGAGTATAGGTTTGGAAAGGGGGAAGAAGAGAGCATCTCTGTCTCTCTGTCTCTTCTGGAGCAAGAGAGAGAGAGAGAGAGAGAGAGAGAGAGAGAGAGAGAGAGTATAGTCTGCTGCGGTGCACCGCCAATGATATATACGAGGATCATATGGGCGGCGGTGTAGGATGTGCGGGCCTGGACTCTCCCCTCAGCAGCAGCTATACATACCTCCGGCGACACAACACCACCACAACCACCACCACCACCATCACCACTACCACTACCTGTATACCTATAACTACTGTTAGGGCAAGCCGCCACCGTTGAAGCCGAGAGAAGAGAGAAAGCAGTGTGTTACGCCAAACAAAGCTGCAGACCATAACTCATCGCTGCACTTCTATGTGTACGAGCAGCAGTATAGCAGTAGCACCAGCAGAGAAGTATACACACGGCTGCAGTCGCGGACGCGCGCGTGACTCGCTCGCTCACTAGCTCATCCTCTCTATATCTTATACTCCCTCGAGCCTAAATCTCTGTTGTATAGGCTGCTGCTGCTGCTGCTACTGCCAGGAGCGTCGCGCAATGCGAGCAGTCGACCGCTCACTCGTGTCCTTCCCTTACCCACGTTGATGCACCTACCCCCTGGCGAGTAACCAGCACCAGCAGCAGCGGTGTACATCTTGATCGAGTCTATATTATGCGACTACGCGCTCGACGGATCACCTACGCTACAAGCCATCGGTCGAGCAGCCGCATAGCCTCCTCACCCCCTTCAGCTTTGTATATGCACTCCGGGAATCGCAGTCTCCGGCATTTCAGTAGTATACTCCGCGTATAGTCAGACCTACCTACCTACCTACCCCACATCTCGAGCTTAGAAGATGCGTCTCTCTCTCGCGAGATGGGCTTGGTTTTGTTGCAAGAGAGATAGAAAGGAAGAGAGCAAGTGCTCTTCTAGGAGAACGAACAGCACAAACTGAATTATATGCTGTGCAAGTGAAAGAGGCTGAGTAGGTAGAACGAGTGAGTGAGTGAGAGAGAGAGAGAGAGAGAGATAGACTAGTATAGAGCGAGATGGCTTAATTAAAGGCCCGTATTTACGGCGCAGAACAGCGGCAGTAGTAGAGTTTATATATATTCTTACGCGGCGCCAAGAGAGCGTGAATTTCGTAGGAGTGAAAGCTGCTGCTGTTGCTTCCACAGAAACAACTTGCAAGTAGCGGTAAGTCACACATATAGGTGCGCATCGCAAGCTTGTCTTCCTCAGATGCGGGAATCGAATTTTTTAAATGCTCTGCCAACAGGGTAAGGTTCTTTTTCCGGCATTACGCGTGGCATTGATTTTTGTATCGGACAGGTAATTACGCTGAGAGAGAGAGAGAAAAAGAAAGAATCTGGATTTTACAGCTTATATGCTACTACGTGCTGGGAATAGCTATGGAATTTTTTTTTTTCGCCATAGCTAGGCTTGACCAGAAAATCGAATCGAATAGATGATGCGCTGCTTTGGACGTTGTAGAGAAAAGAGCGTTGCTACACGAGATGGCATTTTGTCACATGACTGGATGCCGCGAGAGACCGAGAGCAAATCTAAAGAGCAAGTAAAGAGTTTTGAAGAGAGAAAATCCGAGCTGTACCCGGACTCATGTCTTTTACCACTTTTACCAAGATCAACCAGGATAGGATATAACTCCGTTGACTCGCACTTTGTGGCACGAGCGTCGTCTCGCTGCGTCTAACGGTGTAACTATATATACGTAGTGAAGTACTTACTTTAGCTGAAGATAAGTTTGTGTATATATATATATTCCCGAGTCGGAAGATTTCTGACGGCACTGATGGACAAGTACATCTTAAGTTATTAAGCAGATAATGAAGCTGCCCCACTCCCCGTTAAATCCCTTTGCTAAGTAGGTATATATACTTATATACGGGTGTAAGATTTATGAAGGCGATTTCAAACTTGGAAATAATCGTCGAACAAACGGGATGGCATACAACTTGGTTATATCAAATCCCCCCCTGGACTTTGTTAAGTTTCTAACAAACTTAATACAATGTACTGCTGTTCTACAAGTCAAGTATATATAGGTACGTGTTTTCAATTTTTCTTATCTTTTTTTTCTTGTATTTTTACTTTTATTTCAAGTCCAAGTTTTCGAATAATTTTCAACTTTTATTTTTTTCATTTGCAAAATCCAAAAATCCATGCATAAGTAGATGGGACAATTTTATTATGCGGAAGAAAGAATGAATGAGTGGAAGTGAGACAGAGAAAAAAAAGTAAATTAAAAAATAGTTTTCGCTGCAGTTGTTGCTAGTGGATCTGAGCAACGAAGGTGTGTTAAATTTTTTGTAAAACTTGATAAAGAACTGAAGCGAGAGAGTGAGAGAGAGAAAAGAAGGACTGCGGACGCTCCCAAGACTTTGGCATACACATATACTATACGGCAAAGTGTTATGTTAAAAAAGTTTTTTCTATGCTCGAATACTAAAGTGAACCTATTTGAAATTGTAATAAAAGTGGTATTAAGATTTTCGTCGACGAGTTTCAATATAAAAAAAAAAAAAATAAAGAAAGTAAAACAATTTTTTTTTACCGAGTGAATAAAAATAGAAATATAAGCTGAAAAAAAGAGAGTAAAAGAAATGTTTAAGTTTGTTCAGCTGCTTAAATATACGAGCTGTTTCCTGCCGAATGTTTATGGTCATATATAAGCTCTATGAAGCATAATACCGGCAGTACAATCTTTGCAACAAAAAAAAAAGGAAAAAATAAGAGGAAAAACAAACGTACGAATTTTTGTAAACTAAAATAAATTCTAGTCTCCACCTTTTTACTATCTCTCTCATTCATTAAAAGCGTTGAAGGTCTGGCTGACGTAAGAAATTGCGTTAGAGAGTTGCTGTAATAAGGTGCGGAGGGGCGTAAAGTGAGGTATAGTATAGGGTCGGCAGAATGCCGAGGTGGAGGAGGAGAGAAGGAGAAGAGCTTGGGGGGCATCGATCTAAATTAATCGCGTCGTTAATATCCGCGAACTAATTGCAATATTCGCGAGCAAGCAAGCAAGCAAGGAAGGAAGCAAGCGGCGCCGAAACTGCAGCAATTTGTCGCTTTCCCGTATACGTCGTAGTAGTTGTAGTAACACACCCTCCTCTTCTTGCCTTACTTACTTGTACTTGCTTTCTATCTTGGCCAGCTGGTTGTTCAGTATATATATATATATATATATATATATATATATATATATATATATATATATATATATGTATAATGCGTGCGCCTGTATTCAAACTTGAAACCCCTGACTCCCGAGTAACAAAACTATGTGTATACATACAGCCTGACTCAGCTTGACTCTTACTACTTAAACGGATGAAAAATAAAAAAATATACAAAGGATGCGGTGGTTTTGAAGTTTTAGAGTTTTGTGTGTATATTTTCTCTCGTCGTTATTTGTCCGGAGCCAATAATAGAGTGGTGAAAATTCGGGATGTGTAAAAGTCGAGCAAGCAAGAGTATAGTGAAGGGGGGATGGGGGGTATATGTGCAGATGGATGCAACCGAGAGCGCTAAAGTGCAGGTAAATGTTGCACGCGCAGAGGGAGAAGAGGAAGGGAGAGTGTCTTGGGTTGGCTCTTGGGTGGTGCGGCTGAAGGAGAGATTACGCTGCGCTGTATTCTCAAGAGACTACAACTTGCTCTCGACACGAGAGAGAGAGAGAGAGAGAGAAACTTGCCATTCCAGCCGTCGTCTCTCCTATACTATATACCGTACGTTGTAGCAGCAGCAGCAGCAGAGCAGCCCGCAGAGCTGCAGCCTCTCGCTTCGTCTCCCTTATCGCCTCCTCCGCTTAGCTTTTCCCATATCTCATCCCCCTCCACCTCTTTCTAAAGCTCATCCTCAACTTGCGGCGACGGCGCCCATCATCGTGTAAATAACGCGACTGCATCTCTACCTCTGTGTTTGTACCACTGACTTATCCCCCCCCCCTTCCTCCTCTCAAACTCTACCACCACTACCATGAAGATTAACGAACGGACCGAGCGTAACTTTTCCTTTCGCGTTTCTAGCCCAGCTCTATTCCTCTCTCCCAGCTTCGTGTTTCTCCACCTCCTCTTCCTTTTTGCTCGCGGTATTTACGCTGCCGATATACTTGGTGATAGATGTTCACCAACGCGCGGCTGTGGCTGATTTTACGCAAAATAAGCCGATGTTTGGCAGGAGAGGCAGGAGGCGGTGGACTTTTGAATGTGTGGCTCTAGCCGCCTTCGCCGCTGAGGCGAACTAATTTAAAATGAGCTGTGGAAAACCGTTGAAGCTCCGAACTCTTGAAGTGTTGTGTGTGTGTGTGTGTGTATGTGTGTGCTCACCAACGGAAATCGCGTAAACTCGACGATAGTTTTATCACTCGTACTCGTTCTCTCTATTCCTCATCACCCCCTTCTCACTTCTCTACCCTTTCTCTGTATTTTTGGCAAATTAATGGTTGAGTTTGCCTCTGCGAGCTTTTATGTTTATTTAATGCACCGGATAATTCAAGCGAGTGTACAAATTTATACATATACATATATATAAATATATGTATGTAACTAGCACGCAACAGCAGCTGTAGGTAGTATTAACAAATTCGTTTGATATTCACCAAAGTATTTTATATATATATCCATCACGATGCGATGTGTGTTGAAATAATTACAGCTCTGCGCTAATTAATTTTCACTATATATCGCGTAGACATTAAAAATCAATTATAGGTATAGAGGTATACATGTATACCTACATCTAATTCGTTTCCACTCATGTATTTATAAGTAATCTACTTGTGAATAAAATACATGTTTTGGTTTTGTTAAATCATGAATTGCGAAATTTCAAATAGCTACACCAGCCGACGATATAGATATTTATATTAATATAGGCGTATATATACAGTGTACCTACACGTTGGATGAAGGGAAGCCCTTTAAAGGGGCCGCAAGATCAAATTTCGAATTCAATCTACGCCGATATACATATAGAAGAGCAAGTAGGGAGTGAGAGGAGGAAATGGAAGCAGAGCGAGTTAGCCCAATGTACATAATCACCCCGCATCCCGAAGGTATATATAGGATATTCGCCGTTTGGGAGCAACGTTTGGAGGGAGTATGAGAAGAGCATCAGCTGAACGAGAGAGAGAAAGAGAGAGAGAGAGAGAGAGAGAGAGAGAGAGAGAGAGAGAGAGAGAGAGAAGGACTCCGAGAAGACTTTACATGTCTGTAATGATGAGGTAAAAGCGTGATGAATATCCTCGATTTGTCGAGCATAATGTATGTGTGAGTATGTGTGTCGCGAAAATTTGTAGCCGATTTGTATAAGCCTCGTATAGGTATACTATAGCTATTCGTACGACAGTTATTGACATTGACGTATAAAGATCAACGAGCTCTTGACAATTTTTTTGGTTGGTCTTATTGCAAAGTTTAGTGAAAAAAAAAGAGAGAGAGAGAAGAGAGAAGAGTAGTAGGAAATTGTGGGAGAATCGGAGAGTTGAGCATTAAGCGACCGGCACTTGCATTGCTGGAGGTCTGCAAGGAGGAAAGAGAAAAAGAAAGAGAGTATCTTCCTTTCCAGTATCCCGGCTTCATCTTGGAAGGTCCTGCATATTCAGGGACTTTCGCACGAAATGCCAGAGACATTGTTATGCTAAGATTGCGAGAAAGAGGAAGAGAGAGAGAGAGAGAGGAAAGAGAGACTGGCTTTGCTCTTAGCATATTTTCACGATATTTTCGGGGGACACTGGAGTAGCACCACCAGCAGCAGCACTCGCCTCTCACCTCTCTCAGCCATTTCGGAATTTTCTGCTCTTCTTTCTCTCTTTTTCTTGGCTTCCCGACCCCCTCACTCTCTCTTTTTTTCTCACCCCTTTTATGCCCTACCTTTTTTTTCACCTCGCATTTGCATCTACAGCTTTAATTATCGCCGCCGTTATTTCATTTAAGGAATAAGAAACGAGCAATTCTCACCTCGCACCCCTGCCTCTTTGCCCGAGATATTCCGCTTAGCACTCTCTCAAGTTTCTTTGCCTCGAGCCGAGACCACCTCGTGCTCTTTTAGCTTTTTCGATAAAATACGCACGAGGAATCCCAAGCGCTATGAAAATTCGGCGATTAATTTAAAATTAAGAGCAGCTCAAGCTCTCTCTCTCTCTCTCCTGCTCTCTATAAACTTATGCAGTGTATGCGAGAGAAAGAGAAGTAGAGCCAAGTGTCTTCCGCCGCGACTTAATTCAACGGAATTAATGATAAAAGCGCGGAAAAGTGGTATTTTGTAGTGGCTTATGCGAGAGAAAGAGAGAGAGAGAGAGAGAGAGAGAAATCCTCTCTGTGTGCAAGTATAAGAGTGGAAAAAAAAATTCGAGAGAGACTAAATGTGAAAGGTCGTAATGACTCTCGGGCGAGGGGGTGGCGGGGTCTGAATTGCGATTCGAACTCTTGAGCTACGCGCGCGCGCAGCTTCCGCTTTGAGAATTCACTAAGCTATGTGACGTAAAGTGTACTAAAAAAGAAAAAAAGAAAGAAAAAAAAAGAGTGGACCCATGACGGTACACGCCTTGGACTGGAGACAGAAAACAGAGGCGCTCGCGGAAGAGAACTTGTTAAATTTTCAGTAGAGCCGCTCTCCACTAATTCTCCAACACCGAACCTGGCTGTGCGCAGCCAGACTCTATATACTCTATTCCTCTGCTTTTTTCTTCTCGTCCTAACACGACGCGCGGGCTTACGCTCTTTCATATACGCGATGCATAAAAACCCAAATTCCGAGGGTTGAAAATAAAAATCGACATCAGCAGTGAAAAATTGTACTAGGGCTAAGGGGTGAGAAGGGTGAAATTTTAAGGGATGTCCCGAGGACTTTTAAATTACATTTAAAAAATTAACGACTATAAACTTTTTCGTTCTCAGCATATACTGTATCTACATACCTATATATACATACATGTACGAGAGAGTCATAATTATTAAACATTTTTCATTATTCACGACTCTTTCAAGCTTACATGTATATTATGTATATATACGCGGATACATAAAGTGTAGGCGCACTTTAAAATTAAAATTACGTGCCACGCGTATTTTTTATTTTTTTTTTCAACCAAATGATCCCTTGGACCTACTTAAACATCTTTCATCCCCCCTTCTTTATAGTTTACGACTCGTGCATTGCGAAAAGTGTAATATTAATGGAGAATTTTAGATTAATAAATAATTTTACCAGTTTTATTACGCTCGGCAGATATTTCTGAATAAAAATTATATATTATAAAATTAAGAGAGAGAGCGAGAGAGGGGAGAAAAAGAAGTAAAGTGTAATGTACGATCAATCATAGGGTAATATCCCTATAGACCCTTTCCCGCGTAACTAAAGAATGAATAGACGAATGTATGACGTAAAAAAGATCCATCTTCTTAAGCTGTGGGAGATGCTTGACATATTATAAGAAGGCATCTTCTCTGAATATAATGCCGGAATATATTTTCACAAGAATATTTTTACAAAGCTTATACAAATATTCTATTTTAATCGACAAAACTTTTTCACAATAAATTGGATATATAATATACCTACAACTTTAACAAGATCAACTTGACTCGTTCAAAATTTATTGAATAAAAATTTAATTTCAATTTTTTTATTTGAAATATTCAATTTTACCTTTTGAATTGGTAAATAAATAAAAAGTAGATATTGCGATACAAATAAAAGGACAAAAGAAAATTTTAACACTAATGCAGATAATATAAGACAGTTTTTCGATTTCTAAAAGTTTATCGCAGAAAATTATTAAGGTAAACTTTCATTTCCACAGAATATAGTCAAATAAGCAAAAATTCTTTTGATCTGCGACAAAGTCCTGATGCGGATAGAAGAAGATAGACACATATAGAAGAGCTTTCGATTGATGTCTCCTCGAAAATTTATATTCAAGCGAGCGCGAATGGGCGGGGGGTAAAAAGAAGAAAAAAGAAAGCAACTAAGCAAGCAAGCAAGAGAAAGAGAGGGGGAGGTATGGGCAAAGAAATACGGCAACGATGTTGTTCTTGGCACCTGCTCGTTTTTATTTTTATCAATTTGTCCTCGTCGCGCTCCAGTAGTCTTGTGTGTTTTCGCTTATTTTACGCCGCTCAGATTTTCTCCACTCGAGCGATTGAGCCTCTACCTATACCCACTCTATACTCTCTCTCTCTCTTTCTTCCTTTCTCTCTCAAAGTCTCGAACGACTCAACGGGGTGATCAGCGTTTTTCTAAGGACCTCCCCAAGAGAGAGAAAGCAGAGAGGATGCAACCCACTCTCTCACACTCTTCTCTTTCGGCCTCGTCCTTTCTTTTTTGCCACTCTTGTCTCTTCTCTCACGACAGGCATTACCTCTCTCTCTTCTCTTTTACCCCGCCCAACTTCTCCTCCTACTCAATTTTTTGTTCTCCTTTTTTATTTTGTCAAGGACCGAGTACACGACAAGAAAACGAACAACCTTCGACACGACTCGGGGGAAACTACTATTTTACACGCAGAACATGCATTTTTCAAGATAAAAAGATCGATCTCTCTTTGCCCGGACCTCCCTCAATCTTATGGAAAAAGAAAACTTTTGTCTGACATCTGCATATAACGAATAAACATTTTTCTCAAAAAATATTATAATAAAAAATGTCAATTAAATTTCATATTAAATTTATCAAGATTTTTAATTTGTTAAAACTTATTGAATAGGAGTTGGCAATTATTCGCGATGTGAAAACGAGGCAATGTCAAAACGGTTCATTGACGTTGAAAAGACGAGCAATAGACGAGCGAGTAGGATTGGTATAGGTATGTAAGTAAATACAGAAGGAAATCGAGAATCGCATAGCTCTCGAGAGCTAAGAAAACGCAGAAGAGGTAAGAGAAGGGGAAAGCTGAAGGGCGACAAATTGCGATTAGGCGTCAGAAGGTGTACAGTAGTAGCGCAGCTATATAGCTCGAGTACAGCAGCTCGCGGTCGCTGGCAATCCATTAGAGAGAGGGAGTGAGCCCAAGGGGAGATCTTTTACAAATGCAGAGAAATAGGACGCGCTCAAATATTCCCTGATTAAAGTTTCTGGAAATACGCTGCTCGGCTTTTGCTGTTGCTGTTGCTGTTACTGCTGCTGTGGCTAAAGGTCTACCTTCTTCAAGTTGGTTTCCGCCAACGACGGTGACTATAAGAGGAGATCCTATACGTACGAGTGTACACATGCGTCGAGTCTTTCCTGCTTGCGAGTCTCGACTCCTCTTTCTCATTACTCGCTTTACCCCATCTCAGGCGCAGAGGCAAGCAAAGGAAGAAAAAAGGGTCATGTGAGTATGGGATCTTTTTCTTTCTCTCTCTCGCGCGCGAAGGAAGAAAACGGAAAAATCTCGGCAACACACCTGATGCAAAATTCATTCGCACTTTACCACGTGTGTGTGTCTGTGTGTTTCTCTTCTTTTCTTTCTTTTCTGCTTCACCCTGGCCCTTTGGCTCGACTTTTTTACCCATGGATGTACTTTTGTGTCAGCACGCGAGTGCCAGAGCGAGAGACAGCAAGAACAAGCGCCAACCTACTACAACCGTGGAAACTGTGAGAAGGAGAAGGTATAAGCGAGCGCTAGCAGTGGTGCAGTGATTAATGGATTTTTACCCGCAATCTTACTATGCTCTACCCATACCTTCCTCTGCGGAAATTCATTTCTTTATTGCGCGAGAAGGCGATGAGATAAGCTTTTTAAAAGTAGGCTTTAGAGCAGCTAGAGCTTGCTGGCTTAATTAATGCCTCGGATAAATTGATGAACGAGATCTTAATGGTATGATTATAACTGAAAAACAATGGAGATAATAAGTGAAAAAAAGCATAATTAAGCTTTTATGCATGTTTTGTAAAAATTGTAATAACGTTGCATAAAATTTGTATGTATTCAACAATCTTATGCTGGAATTTAATAGCTAATTGTGTATTCTCAACTATTAGGTATATATAAAAAGTATATCCTGAAATATGCTCAGGTACATAAATTTACACACAAATATGTAAACCGAGTTCCATTAAATTATTTATACAGTACAAAAAAACAATGCAAGAACAGTATCATATTGCAAGAATCTCGTAAGGGTCTCTTTCGAGAGCAAGGGGAGTGGGATGGGGGAAGAGCACACATTTAGTACCTTTTAATGCGGTAGAAATGAGAGTGAGAGAAAGAAAAAGAGTTGGGTAGGAAAAAGAAAGAAAAAAAAGGAAAGAAAATAAAGGTATGAGAAATGAGGAGTAAAAGTCGCTGGAGGAAAATTTGCGCGAAACCCGAGTCTTCCTGTGGGTCTGGTGGTAGTGTAGTGGTGGTGTTGGGTGGGTAGAGAGGAAAGCGAGAAAAAAATTTAGTTGGCCATTCGTTACGCTCGAGCTTCGTATAATATTTGCAGGAGCAAAAGGGAGAAGGAAAGAGAGAGAGGAAGCCCTGTCTATCGCAACGAGCTACTGGCTTATTTCGTTTTCTTGGTGTGGCTCCAGGGGAACCACCAAGCTTTTCCGTCCACGACCGCAGCAGTAGTATAGCAGTAGCTGTCGGCAGTACGCCAAATATTCATCCGATCGTTGTATTTTGAAAAATGCAGGGTTCGCTTTGCTCACAATACTATATATGTGTGTCATCTCCAACCGAGAGAGATATTTTTGCTGAAATTTTATTCTCTCTCGCTCTCTCATACCCCCCACCCCCCCTTTCTCTTTTCATAGATTAAAAAAAGCACTTTGTGTAATAAAATTATCGAAACCGATAAAGAGTAAACATTTAAAAAAAAATCATAATACCTTTTTTTTCAAACGGTCAATCAATATAAAATTCCTATTGAATTTGTTCACCAAGCAAAACTGTGATTATTTATTTACTTTATATATTTTTCGAAAAAAAAAAATATAAAAAAAATAAACAATTTGGACAATAAAAAAGCTTTTACATAAATGAAAAACTTGTCAAATTAAATATTTGAGAAGTGAATTTTGCACGCAATGAGAAATACGTATCTGCAAACCGTTTCATTTAAATATTAATTAAAAAGTCAATCGAACTCACATTTCATTCGAAATAACGTGTAATTCAGCAGAATTTTTTGAATATTTAAATAATCAGGTTGATAACGTCCAAAAAGCAGAGAGCTTAATTTTTTACGAGTAGTCAAACAGTCGATTGCGCAGTTTTACCCTTTGAAAACCTGCAATAATTAACCTGGACTGGAGAAAAAGCTCGAATGCTTGTAATGAAAATGCGAGACGAGGCGAAGAGAGGTTGGAGTACAAAAAAATCTGATTTCAACCTGACGAAAATTCACGTTAACGACGATGAACTGCAGCTATTGCTATACTGCTGCTGCTGCTGTAGCTGGTATATACTAGAAAAGGGAAGTGGCGTCAAAGCGGCTACATCTCGAGCCACTACGTCGTCGGGCCGCGGGCTATTTGCATATCTTACCCTGGTTCGCGTGCCCAGCTCTCTCCTTTTCCATTCCTCTTTCTCTCTCTTCCTCTCTCTTTTCTCTCTGCGTATATATACACCCCTCCTTCCCTTTTCCCCCTTTTTCCTTGACTCACTCATCTATTTACCTCTTTTTTTTCCCCTCGATCTGCGCGCTCACCTTCTCTCATTTCCTGCCCACCTTTTACGCTGCCCTACTGCTCTCTGCCACACCCATCGCAGCACCAGCAGCAGCCGAGAATGAGGAAAAATGAAACGGTTCAACGGCTCTCTCTCTCGCTTCTCTGATTTTCTCGACTTATACTCATTTTTTTCAATATTTTTCAAATTCTTTTAGGTTTTATCGCTTATGAAAACGGCCATTATTTTAAATTCTTCGAAAAATTTGGAATATTTTATTATCTCTGACAACATTGGATTATTATTTTTGGTAAAGAATAAAGCGATGTAAAAAAAATTGTGGTTTCAAATAATTATTCATAGAGACATTAACAAGCTTTTAAATTGACACTTAAATTTTTTGTAAAATTCTTGTGATAACACCGCTAGCTAGTACAAGCAAAAGTAAAAGCATCAACTATTTTTCAAAGCTAAAATAGCACACCCTTTGCTAGCTTCATTACTGTCGTTCGAAAAAATAAAGTAACACGATCTTACGATGGCTCTCTCTCTTTCTCGAATTTAGCAAAAAGTTTCATTTGAAAATAGGAAAAGCACGTGTAGAGAAGAGCGTGTGTACATAAAAGCCATAAAGAAGGAGAGGGGAGAGAAAGAGAGAAAAAAAATGTAACGAAAAATAAAAAAAACATAACTTTTTTCGGTCAGCTTTGTGCTTGCACCCTTCCGTTACACATATAGAGAAGAGAGAGATCGTATACGTACATACATATAGGGGAGGAAGGATTGCAACGCGTTAGTATCTCGAAGCGCGACTGTAAGTACGTTTGTTCGGCTTGCATATAGGAAGAAGGGTGTAAGGGTGGGGAGGTTATACGCGTTCTCGGGGTTTTTATTCATTTGTAGCTCATCCGGGAAATGTTGCATTCCCGAGTTCCACATCGCGTTTCTCTCGCTTGCAGTATACTATATAATATAGAGTCTCTCTCCTTCCATTTCTCCCCTTCCTATAACCTGCATCCTTCCAGCTTTCACGCAGCTACGCAACTCTCTCTCTTCCTCTCCCGTCCCTTCTCTTTTTTTCTCTTTCCTTCCTTTGTCCATTTTTCCAGTGCGCGTTTAAATTTTCCCGGCGCGACCGCAAATCACACACATACACGCTTGACACTGACGCACCTATAAACTTTTTCTCAACTGTCAACGCGCTTTTCTGGCTTTAATCGCATGGTGTAGAAAAAGGAAAGGGATGGTCTATTAGATTTTTAGCATTAAGCCCCGTATACGAGGCTTATACTATAGCCGTGGTTGAGCTTGCGAACGAGGGCTCTAGCTATATGCTATTAACGACATTTTAATATATATATTGCGACGATGATAAAAGAAAAAGAGAAGCAGAAAAATAAATAGAGTGCTTTGTTAAAGCGGCATATCGCGCTCCTTTGAACTTGCCCTGCCTGCCTCCTCCTACTTTTTTTCATCATTCGATTAATCTAGCCATTCTCGTTGTCCCGGCGTTTTTCAAACGATAATACCCAGTTGAACTGAAAAGTTGAACAAAAAATAAAAGGAAAAAAAAGGAAATCATTTTCACTTGACAAAGAGAAATGTTGACCGACGCGTCGTCCAACGGCTCCACGCTGGATCGAATTCGATGAAAATAAATCAAGAGTCTATATGTATACATATACGCGCGCGCGAGCTGGTCTTACTTTGGTAACTGACAATTTATAGAAATAGAGAAAAAGTAGTAGTAGTAGTAGTAGTAGTAGTAGTAGTAGTAGTAGTAGTAGTAGTAGTAGTAGTAGTAGTTCGGCCGAATAAGCAATCATTAACCTAATTAAAAGGGAGTTTCATTTTAATTGGAAAAAATTTCGCAGTGCCAGCAGCAAGAGCAGCAGCAGCAGTGGTCAAAAGTTTATCCTAGTGCTTTTGAGAAAAATAATCCAAGGACTTCTTTACTGAGGCTGCACTTGGACGTAAAATAAAATTTATTCGCAAGATGAGAAGATTGGGATAGTAGGGTATCGAGCGACGAGCTGTTGTTGTTGTTGTTGTGGCTGCTGCTTTTCTACAACTGCCTCTATTTATCAGTCCTTTCAAAAAGTAAAAGTGATTAGCGAAAAGGGTCAGTTGGTGTATGTGTATGTAGGAGTATAGGTACACCACTAGGTCATGCAACGACGCGTATTACACTTTCTCACAGAAGTTAGTACACTCGGAAGATAAATTTTTGCTGTTTTTGTCTCAAGCGCGACAGTCGTTTGGGACACACAAGCAAAAACAAACCCAACGAGAGTTTTCGAGAGAGAGAGAGAGAGAGAGAGAGAGAGAGAGACGAGCGAAGAGCAATATTTCCATGCCCATAGCAGTCGATAAAGAAAGCAAAAAAGGGGGAAAGGAGAGAAATAGTGGAGAGAAAGAAGAGTATTGCTGTACCGCAATACTTTTCGCAATTAACTGCAAACGCGCTAGAAAAGAAAGAAAGAAAGAAGGAAAGAACGTCGCTGCACTTTCCTGGCTGCGTTCGATACGTTGGTACTTCTATATATATGGCGAGAGAATGAGAGAAAGAAAGAAGCAGAAGTTAAAAAAGAAAAGGAAAGCTGCAGGATTGCTGTAGAGAGCGACGAAATAAGGTATGAGATCTTAAAAACTTGAGTGGCTACTCACGAGAAAGCTCAAAGAAGAGAAGAGAAGAGAGGTGAGGTAGAATGCTGAGATGGAAAAGCAATGAGAAAGAGAGGGAGGGAGAGAGCTTTCGTTCGCTATAGCTGCGTTTCTCTGACTGAATGGACTGCTGGAATCGGATTAATTTGTTCTCCGGGATCTCAATAGTTGCGCGTACTTCTTTGACTTCTTTCATTTCTATATACCTTTTCCACCTATTTTCTATATATATAACTACCAATAGTCGCCCCCCCTCTCTCTCTCTCTCTCTTTCCTCTCTAGCTACGCGTGTCTGCCTCTTTTCATACAACAACAACAGTAACTGTATATCTATTACTGTGCATACCCTCGTCTTCTCCCCGGCCTTTGCATTCCACTCTCGGTAAATTATCACCGTACCGATGTAGATTATTGCTTGCGCTCTCTGCCTCCCTCTTGCATTTAAACCCAATCATCGAGCTTTTTCTTTTTTTTTTCTCTCTCTCTCTCTCTCTCTCTCTAATAATCTTACTCTCTCTCCCTCTCTCCCTTTGTATCTCATTCAGTCTGTTATTATTGTTTCGATCTCTTTATTCCGAGCTTTATTATAGCAAAAGGGTAGCTTTGTAACGAAGTGTAATGATAGCTATATGGCAGGACAAAGTCTCGGAAAATAACGTTAACGATATTGCATTTGAATCCTATGCTAATTTTTTTCTTTTTCTTTTTATTACTATTATTATTCATATTGCCAATATGGACTTTGTAAACGTTTGTATATTGGATTCTCTTTTTAATAAACCGTTAATAGGTATGGTATATGAAAGTTAGTTATTATGAAACTTTTTTAAAAGTTACATAGCTATAATACCATTTATACCCTCCTACTTTTCCTCCTCCTCCTTCCCTCTTTACCATGTTTTTTAACGATAGTTTGTTATCAAGACTTTTAAGAACTTTGCGTATAATTAAGCTTTTGTTAATTAAAATAATATTATAAAATTGAGTTTAATATTTGGCTAAGTCAACATACATACATATACATACATATAACTATATAACATTAATGCTACTTTATCGTTTGCGCAGTCGAATGAATATTATGAGAATTTTAAGAGAGTTAAACGCGATGAAACATTCGTTTAAAACTTGGTTTATGTACGTGCAAGCAATAGAAAGTGTGCGGCTGCACTTAATATATATTAGGTGGTTTAAGAAAAAAGAAAAGAGAAAAGTAAAAAATAAAAAATTTAGAGTTTATGTTGGATGAAATGGTAGCGGTAAACGAGTAGTTTAAATACACTCATATCAAATGAGTATTTTAATCATTTCCCGGATATGTATGAAGATTAGAGAAGGAGGAAGAGAGTAAGAGAGAGATCTCAATCTAATTTTTGGCTCTCAACGAGAGGAGAGAACTTCCATGCTGCTACCCCTCCTCCTTTTCCTACCCCTATCGTTTGACAGTTTAAGCTTGCTATACCGATGCCGCTGCTGATGCCGCTGCTGTGCCAGTGCTAATTAAGCAATTAAATCGTAATTACCAAGATGCTCTCGAGTGTCCCTCGAGCGAGCCAAGGTCTGTCAAGACGAACTAACATAGAGAGATAGAGAGATAGAGAGATGGTGGTGGTGGTGAAGGGTAGGGTAGTATAAGTAGTAGAGTACTTTTACATAGCGAATGATGCCGCGATGGAAAATGAGACGACCGAAAAAAAAAATAAAAAAAAATACAGACTTATGTATATATAGGTGGATAAAAGGATGCGGAAGGCGTGAGCGACGCTTGGCTGGCACTTCCGAGGAAGAAGAGAAGTCAAGAGGAGGAGGAGGGTAGAGGGGTAAGAGGGATAGAAAGATGAGAAGAAACTGGAGATATCGAAGAGGGGAATAGGGGGGTGGCTAAGGGGAGTGGGATATTCACAAGGAAGTTCACTTGACTGCAAACGTTTGCCTTAGCGTCAGAAACTCATTTCCCGTTTGACGCTGGAGCAAAAGAGAGAGAGAGAGAGAGTGAGAGAGATAGTTTGGGAAAGCGTGCTTGCTGCTTGCCCGATGGACTGAAGCTCCACTTGTGCACAGCGGCGACGCTGCTTCGCAGAGACATCATACTCTGTTTTCGGCTTAAACTTTGATCCGCCGGTCTCTTTCCCTCTCTCAGCTCAGCATCAGAAGCAGCAGCAGCAGCAACATTGTGCTGCTCTCTTGCTTTGGAATTTTCCCTATCCACTGCTGCTGCTGCTGCTCAAACGACATACCGCGAATCTTGAGTCTCTTCTTTCTATACTTAATATATATAGGTACATGAAAGAGAGTCAAGCTCAGCTTACTTTTTTTTTTTATCAACGAGATCCGATATGCCCAGGCTAAATTACAGCTTTCTGGTCAAGGGAGGAAAAAATAGCATGGATTCCTGTAGATTGACTGGATGTTTATCGCATAGTCAGAATATTCCTTTCGCGTTTTACAGAAAAGTAGCAAACGCGATATGCCATCTTGACTTTTGAAATACTATAAAAGTCACGTGGTCGAGAGTAAAGCAGAGCAACTAAGCTTTGTTGACCGTAATAAGCTAGAAAACTAGTTGGAGCAGCGACAACAGAAAAAAAAAGGAATAAACCTAAAGTTAAAATAGGTCTGGTGGAATAGTAGATGTATTTAGTTTGTTTTATGTCAAGCCTAGCTACGAGTATATTATATAGGTATGTGCGGTAGATGTAAACGCGATGTAGTAGGTAGGGCTGGTTGATGAAAGGGGAGAAAGAATAAGAGAGTATGTTATACGTGTGTGCGTGTGCAGGACGAGAAGAACGGTATAGATATATAGAGTTACTGTCTGACTCTCTCTCTCTTTCTCTCTCGTAGCTGGAGTTAAATTCTATAGTATTTGCTTTTAGTAATTATTTCGGGCGAAGAGAATATAAGGGAGGGAAGAGGAGAGAGAGAGAGAGAGAGAGAGAGAGACTAGCTCACTCTCTCCCTCTCTGCTCTCTTTAGGGGTAACAGTAGTAGCAGCAGCGGTGGTGGTGGTGGTGGTGGTGTTCTTCGGTG
The DNA here is from genome assembly GCA_030522805.1 of Leptomastidea abnormis. Lineage (NCBI taxonomy): Eukaryota > Metazoa > Arthropoda > Insecta > Hymenoptera > Encyrtidae > Leptomastidea > Leptomastidea abnormis. The sequence goes on along the minus strand of JAPYZE010001397.1, from coordinate 10,571 downwards.
GCCGAGTGTGGTAAATGACTGTTATTTCGGAAATAGGTCGAGCGAGATGCCTGTAGGCCCGGCCAGCTCGTATAATAATGTTATAAAAGCTATACAGGTCGTATGAAGGTAGCTAGAGCTTTGATACATTTTCCCTGCGGTTCTTGTAAAATCCGTTTTGATTTTAGCTTTACTCACCGATGGTCGTGAGGACGGTGAGCGAGTAGAGGAATGCCCTTGCGAAATTCCATTCGTAATTCAGAGGCTTTTTTCCAGGTCCGAAGTCATCGCTGCCACCTCCGATACCAGCACCGCCATTCGACGAGGATCTCACTCCTGAATTTTGTGCTGCTTCAAGGTTATTCGTCACTGTTCGCACGACGTGCTCTTGAAAATGGGCTAGCTGCTCCGAGGCAAGTCGGGTCCAATTTTCATGGTACAAAATGTTCAATTTCTCGGTCGTTACCCACAGGCTCTCGACTGCGTGGCTTCGCGCCTCGTTTAACTGAAATCACAAACCAAGTCAAGCTTTGCATTTTTTTTCTTTTTTTTTTTCTTTTTGACGTATAACAGCATATATTACTCTTATCTAATATACTCAAAACTTTCTTTTTTAACTTACATAATTTTTTATAAGTAGGTAAAAATAGAAAAAAAAACTTGAGAAAAATGCTTGATGAAAATATAATATAGATACCTGATTCAGCCAAGTGTCATTCCTCTTGTAAATCGAGTGAGCGGAGTGGTCCGCAGTAGTGGCGAGGATCCTCTGATGCGGCAGCTCGGCCGAGCCTTCGATGTAGAGGAATATAAAGCTACCGAAGAGGGTGTAGAGCACGAGGGCCGCGCAAATGACGAGATTAATGAAGAAGCCCTTGAGGAAGGAGTGGCTGCTGGCTTTGTCGGGCACACCGCCGAAGCACAGGCAGCGCACCTGGGTGTTGTTGCGGGCCTTGCTCGGCCCCGCCACGTGGTCCATGGCTAGGGAGTTGAGTTGAGGCTGATGATGGCCAACCGGACGTTTCAGGCTGGAGGTGTTGCCGTTGTTCGCGGGCTTGAGGGCCTCGTAGGCACGATAGCAGCCCGCCAGCCTCGGCTCCTTTTCCATCCTCTCGCGAGCCTGCTCGCGCTCGTCCTGCAGCAGCAGCTCCTCCTGCGCGACCGGGCAGCCAGGCCCGTGGGGGTGCAGGCTGCAGGGGGGTGGCACCTGCACGAACCCGGTCTCCTGGTGCTGCTGCTGCTGTAGCTGCTGTTGGGGGTGGTGGTACTGCGGGTGCGGGTGAGGGTGATGGGGATGTTGCTGCTGCTGATGCTGCTGGTCCAGTGTAGCGGGTGCAATCGCCTGTTGCTGTGGCTGCTGTTGCTGATCGCCGAGGTCCACCACGTAGAAGCCGGAGTAGCAGACGTCACAGCCCTCGGAGCTGGGCTCGGGTAGCTCGAGCGGGTGCTCGAGGAAGGTAACCCGCTTCTCGCCGGGCTGCCGGGGCCCGGCAGACTTTGCCACCTGCTCTGGGGCCGCGACGGCCAGGGGCTCGAGCTCGCCCCCAGGCTCCAGCGCAGAAGTTTGGCCTCAAGGCCCGGCAGCTCGGCCCCCCCACCCCGCCGCAGCTGCCTTTATCCGGATTATGACACCCGACCACTTGAAGGCCCACGTTTCTGCTCACTGGGTGTGGTTGAGTCTTGATGCTGCTGCTCGCACCAGCCGGCTAGTGCCCGGGGCCGGGCGGCGGCTGCGCGGCATCCCGGCGCCCACTCGCCGCCGGCTGATGCTCCTGCTTTCCTCAAGCTTCATCGATAGCGCGCTTCTGCGCGCCAATAAAGATTATTTTTTATTTCTACTGTGCTTTTTTGCCGAGCCAGCTACTTATTCCTGCTCTGCTCAGTCCACTTGGTGATCGAAGCGCTGAACCTCGATCACCTGACGTTCTTGCAAGTTTGGATTTAGCCGCTCTTATCATACCTGGCTCCGAGCTTTCAACTATCCAGTTGCTACCTGCACAAAGACTCTGCTTGGATTCCCTGGCCGAATTAAGCAATCCCACCTGCAGCTCGCTCTCGTCTGGCTCGCCTTCTCTTTTTTGGCTGGCTATGAATATTTTCGCTCGACTCCGTTTGCTGCTGCTGCTTCTGCTGGCATTTCTTTGACTTGGGAGTTCGTTTCCTTTATTCTTCAAAGTCGTCGAGTCACTTGGTATTTTGCACCGGCAAAGCTGCTGCTGCTGCTGCTGGAGGCCAAGCAGAATTGCGCTACGGTAAATGCTGCACTACTGCTGCTACTAGATGTTAATGTCATGACTAATTTAATTTCAAGCTTCTTTCCAGCTTCTTCTTCTCTCTTGGCAGGTTTTTCTTAGAAGTAAGGAAAAATATACTTGTGCCTTCTTGAAAGCACATTTCTCTTTGGTTTACTCTTCAAGATTCTTCTTTTTTTCTTGTGGTGTGTATGTTTGTATCTGAAACAGAAAAAATCACTATTTTAAACTACCTGTCTTCTTTTGACAGTCTTTTATATCTATACATTTTTTTGTTTCTTTATAATATTTATTTTATGTCTAAGAATTTTTAAATAAATTAATAAATTATTAGAATGTAAATACAGCTTATTTTGAGAATGAATAAAAGATGCATATATAAATAACGATATTAAAAATATATGAATAAAAAAAGAGTAAAATAAGTGCAATAAATTTACATGAGCTTTTAAATTATTCTTGCACTCGACCTATCATGAGATATATATGAATTGAAAGACGAATAAAGAATCAAGAATCAAAAAGTTTGAATCTGTAACGTAGTCTATAGCCGACTGGCTCTTTATGTTCCTACCTATAGATATAATATATGTGTTACGAGCTCATAAAAAGTTAAATAGATTCATCCGGACGATTTTCACAAATTCCTGCGACAAAAATAAACAGCCTAAGCGATTCTCAGGTTCGAAACATCAAATACATTCAATATGAATAAAAAATGCCAAAGCTAGGCCAAGCAGACTGTCGTTGTTGTTGTTGTTGTCGTCACAGGTGTTGCAGTATCAGAGCAAGACAACTGGCTGATGTTGTCGTGGCTCAGCAGATTAGAGTATAAGGTTGCATTGCATCTATCTATAACTTGCTCCGACGCTTTTCACCCTCTCTATAATTCCAAGCGTATCGCAACATTGGTTTCTCTCTCTCTTTCTCTCTTTCTCTCGCATCCATAAATGCATGCCACGGATTCGCGATCAGAGACGGAGTTGGATGAATCCAGCCAAGACGGATTGCTGTAACCGCACAAGCGAACGACGCACGAGCCGTCGTCTCGCGATTTTGCATCGTCTTCGTCGTCGACGTCGTCCTTCCGCATCACGCTTCAGCCGTTCTACACACTTTTCCTTACCTTAGCTACTATCTCCCTGGAGTGATATTTAAATCACAGTCTTGCCGGATACCCTAGATCCTCCGGCAAAAGCGGCATAAGAGAGAGAGAGAGAGAGAGAGAGAGAGAGAAAGAGCGTTGAGGCTGGCGGGAAGAAACCCCTGCTGCAGCAACCGGCGGAATTCTCCTGAGGGCTAAGGGATATGCAGGGGGTAAAAAGGGAGGAAAGACTTTCTCTCTCTTAAGAGAGGGTGGTCTTTCCGATAAGGAGAATCTGGAGAAAAAGAGGAAGCAGAAGAAGAAGAAGAAGAAGAAAGAGAAAAGTTGCCCTGCTGCAAACCGACACCGGTTATACGAAATCCGTTCCGACACAAAACTATTGCTTCTATTCTACTCTCTTTCTCTTTTCTTCTTTCTTTCTTTCTTTCTTTCGCTTACTGTCGTTAATTTATCGTTTCGAAAGCACAATTGGTGACCTTTGAGAACATCGGACGCCAACGGGACTGTGTCTCTGCGAGCATTCGCAATTTTACCTATCATGATTCTTTCGACAATTTTTCCTTTTTTTCTTATTTTTGATATACTGTATTTGGAAAAATGTGCGGTGTTCATCTATCAATATACTACTATTGATCATTTTAGCATTGATTTTTTAATGTTATAATACAAAAAAATTTTTTTTATTTAATGCTATACAATTTGTCAATGCTCAAAGTTAAAAAAAAATTGTACACAATTATTCCAAAATTATTATTCCAGTAAAATATTAATTATATAATATTAAAAAAAATTTATGGGGTAAGATCAGAGAGCTAATTACTATTAACTAGTTAGTTTGTTAAAGCTAATATTAAAAATTACTAGCCATCCATTAAACTGACATTAAAGTTTTTATATAAATTCGTAAAGCCTTTTTTGAATCTTTGTTTAGAATATTTTGGCTTATAAGTTAGAGTATCACGCGATCGGTCAACCGGTGGACACCAGGAATCGAACCCACAACTTGTGGATTCCGAAACCAGCGCTATATACCGATTAAGTTACTCTAGACCTCTATGTAGAGGTTTTAAAAATTAAAATTTCACCTTCTTCACATTGATATTATTACCTTTTCTTTATTTTTATTTTCATTTTGGAAATATAATTTATTAATGCATGAAACTGTTTATTTATTTGAATTTTTGTTAGTAGAATGCTTTTTACATAATATATTTTTACTACTAGAAAACTTAAAACAACAAATACTGAAATTGAAAATTTTTGTAAAAAGATTTTTAAGTATTTTTTTTTCAATTTACAAAACCAATTTTATATTCAATTTACGAATTTGTTTTAAAAATCGTTAAATTTACATGTTTTTACAAAATGATAAAATTATTTTTACTTTTTGCAAGTTTCATATATCTAGTTAAAATTATTTGGTCACGCAAAAAAAGTTAGCGATAATTCTGATGAAAAAAAATTGAAAAAATAAATTTTAATCTTCAACACTTGTACAAAGATGCAAAGCGAGAAATAGATACGTCCTTTTCATCTTGCGTAAACAAAGTGTACAATTAATGGCGATAAGGCTGTAACGCATTAGGGTCACGTCAAGAGCTTCTCAACTCTTGTCTAGGAATAATTCGCGGCTTAGCCATTGTGAGTACACTATCGTATCTAGCAATCTCGACTGCAGTTAGCGAATATCTATGTATAAGCACACCATCCTTCCTTTCGAGCGTCAAGCCGAAGCTATACCCTCTTTCACGTGAAAATAATCGACCCCATTCATAACGCCGATAAAGATGCGTCTTCTCGCGCTACTCTCCTCTGCCTGTACCTCCTATACTTTTTCCCCTTTTTCCTGTCCCTGATTTCATCTTACAAATCGCTTTCCATGATTCAGTTTTATGTAATGATCTCGTTATGTTAATATTTGAAGGGAAAAAACTCGCATATTTTCCAAAGTTATTCAACGTGTCAAATTTAGAAAAAAAAAAAAGATTCAAAATATATACTGCTATGCAAATTTCTACAATCTCTGCATTTTAAAGCTGAAAATATGTGAGATATCTTCTCAAATAAAAGAAAATAACGTTTTCAAATGTATTTCTTATCATTTCATGTTTATCTACAAATAAAAACAGAAACTAATTGCTTCGAAAATGTTGAATTTTTTTGTGCTAAAGGGATTTCGAAATTTAAAGGGAATAATAATCGGGGGATGCCCCAAATTGAAGAAGATGGGTTATTGAGAACATTTTCATGTAAGAAGCTTTGTAGTTGGACAAACTAGTTTTGCTGTGTTAACAAAGTTTGTATTACATACGCAAGGTCTATAACGTACAATCACGATCCAAAGTCGGCCAAGCGTCTAATGAGCTTTCATGTTCTCGAACACCATATATTTTGTGACAAGAAACGCACTAGATCACTTAACATTATATTTTGTTACAACTATCTCACAGTCACATACTATACTTCATTTTACAAAAAAAAAAAACAATTAAACTTTATACCGCAAAAGTTATTAACGTTGTTTAATATAAATTTTAACAGATGATATGAACCAAAATTTCAAGCTACTACATTAAAATAAAAAAAGAAATATAATCTAGTAGTAAATTGTCAATTTAAAGTATTTCCAAAGACGTAAATACATCAAAAATTGGTCGAAACTGACAAGCCGACATTGTCGAAGTAAGCTTGCGGGGATAGGGAGTTGACTTAATGCATTAGCTAAACAAATGACAAGCAAGCATCAGTTAGTGGTTGCAGTATATACGTAAAGGGCTTGTGTCTAGGCCGCCTGAATGCATAAATTGTGAATACTGGAAATTTGCAAGTAAATAGCAATTAATCAGTGTCTGTAGGTACGGTTTGGCCTCCTCTCCACATACACACACTTGATTCGCTATTATGATTTGACAAAATGTTACTGCGTTAAAACAGCACGACTTGTGCTTGGTGTAATGTGGATTTTTGATTAATGATTTCATTGTAAAAGAAAAAATATTTCAACTAGTACTAATTTATATTAATTATAATAAGTTCAATATTTAATTTTTTTTTCAACAGAGTTTGATAAATAAATGTTGAATTCAATTACACAACTAAAAATTTCATAAAATAATGAAATATTTGTGAAATTAAATAAACAAATAAAAAAATTTACTTATTTGAAAGATAATTGCAAATTAAATGATATGATTAATTTTCAACTCACGTCTGCAATGTAGAAAATAAAAAAAAAATAATCAAAGATTTTAATTTCTATTTGATATAAAATAAAGTATGAAATCCTGATAATATTTTGAATAAATTCTCAAAAGGAAATTTCATCAAAGTCAATTTAATATCTAAAAATTAGGCAAAGAAAAATTTTCTCGGATAAAATTGAATAGCAGCTTGGCAACTTCATTATTTCTAAAAGCTCGGCGAGCTTTGGTGCGATGCTTGATGAAAGTGCCGCGAGAAAGAGAAAGAGAGAAAGACGTAGTTGGTTAAAAAGAAAGAAAGAAAGAAAAAGAGAGAGAGAGTGAGTAAATGTGAAATGAAAGAAAGTTTGCCTCTGAGGCGAGTTTCTTATCTTACCGAGGCGGCTGAGAATGACACAACAGTATAGCAAAAGATAATGGAGCGAGCGTCGACAGAAGAAGGAACGGCGGGCAACAGAGGAATAGTGAGTCTGTGTGTGTAGGTGGGTGTGTGTGAGAAATAAGAAAAAAGGGAAAGTAATAAGCGAGAGCTTGGGACAAAGGTGAAATATGATATTGCGCGCGTGAGCAGATGAGAAAGCCGAGAATGCCTCATATTGCGTGATGCGAGAAGAGAGAAAAGTAGAAGTAGAAGCAGGAGGAGATAGAGGAGGAAGAACATTGGGTCAAATCGAGAAGTAGTCGAACGTTTTCTCGCGCGCACGCGGTGGGGTGTATCAAAGTGAAAAAGTGCTATCCACTCCACTCTATATAGTAAGCTATAAGTATATGTATTGCCTGCTTTAAGATGACAATATATTGCATCTATATGGTCTTTTATTTCGCTCAAGCTAAAAAGTGAATAAAATAATGAGCCGAGAAAGGAGTAAATAAGTTTTGCGTCTGGAAAGTAGTAGTAGTAGTAGTAGTAGTAGTAGAGGGAGTATAGTGAAAATAGTGGATAGAAATAAAAGTTTCTCGTACTAGTAGCAGTAGCGCTGCAGCCAGAGTGAAATTGTCCAAGTACGAACTCGGCTTTTTACGGGGCATTTACCTCGCAGTGTATGGAGAAAAAGAGAGAAAGAGAAAGAGAGCAAAAAGAGAGTAGTCCGAAACTTTCAATATGCGTTTCGACATTCACTTTTATGACTAGAGAAATATAGAGCGCCGTCGCGCATTGCGCTTTAGCCAGTGACGCACGACGAGTATGCAGCCGCAGCAGCAGGATGAGGAGAGGAACGAGGTATAAGGGGGGTTTGTGGGAAAAGTGGCATCGAAGCGAAAAAGAGAGAGAGAGAGGATGAGCAGGGGGGGGGGAGGGTGGGAGAAAAAGGGGGTGGAAAAGTGCGCGGCGACCGATAGCGACGACGTCTGAGTGATTCGCTCGTTGTTTTGCTGGCGTGTACATATGTTGTATGGCTGGTGTACATGTAGGTATCTATTATATAGTTGTTGAATGGAATAGAGAGAGTACTGCCATGCAGGTGTGCGACGCGCTTGTGCAAAAAGTTATTTCCCGCTAGAAGCGCGTTGTTTGCTACACACACTACAACTCTGCAACACTATACAACTATTGCTTCTGCTACTACTAGTATCTACTACGTTGTATAACGGGTGTGAGAGAACGATTTTTCGGCAGCCAAAGCTCCGCCGGGCGAAAGTGACAAGTTGCGGCATTGTTCGCGAGCGAGTCTGCTAAAAACTCCATACTTTTTCCTCCCCCTCCCCCCCTTCACTACTCCTTTCTCAATGCTCTCTTTCTCCATGGTATACAGCCTCAGCTGCTGGAGTTGGCACACCCGCGAACGAATAATCAGTTGGACTATATATGGATTTGGCCGTTCACGCTCGTCGATATTGATTGTCCCTTAGCCACATTGCCATCACCACCACCACCACCATCGTATAGAGCTACTGGCGCTTTCGAGTCAGGGATTTCATCATCATTACGGGTAAAGTTGGTGTGTCCCACCATTCTTCTTCTCCTCCTCTTCCTATCTTCGTTCTCTCCTAGATAGCATCGCCGCGCTATCTCCATTCTCATCGAAAGTTCCGGCTTCCAGCTACCTCTCACGCCACTTCTTCTTCTTCTTCTTTTTCTTCTTCTTTTGCCACCACTGCTGCTGCTGCTGCTACTGGTGCGCGTCGTTGCGCAAGTGAATGTGCCAAAAACTTTGGGGCTACGGGAAGTTCGCGGCGCCACGGACGAAAAGCGCATATCCCACTGCCTTTTGGCACCTGTAAATTATAACATTGTGATACGATGATGGAAAGTAATTCTCAAAAATCTCTCCCCTACTTTCCCCTGTCACCTATTCTTCTTCCTTGGGGCTGCACTGCTGGTCTACCTTTAAACCTCTGTATTTGCCTCTCGCACTTTATCGATAATTATAAGCTTTTTCACCTCCAACTTTTACATATATAGAACCGCATATAACCCTTATCTTTTATGAATTTTCCTCACTTTAGCTTAAGTAATATTCCTTCCAATTGCACCTTCATGTTTTACACTTCAATAGCCTTGAATTTCTTTTTTATCCTGAAGTTTTAAAAATTTTCCATACATCCAACTTTTACTATCCTCAATTTACTCAAACTGATCGACATCCTATCGATTAATTTAATCTTTCTTACTTTGATTATTTTTATTTTTATTAATTGAATATTTTTATTTTATACAAACTATTAACGCTTCAATTGAAGAATAAATGTTTGTTATTAGAATTATTAAATCATTTAAAAATATTTTAATGGAATGTCAAAAAAGCTTAATATATAAAGATAAAAAAAGAAAATTAATTTGCTAAATCTAAAAATTATTTGTAAGAGCGCTTTGTAAAAGTAATAAATAAATATTTGTCAAAAAAAAAAAAATTCATGCAAAGTAAAGCATTTTATTTTGTGATTTACAGAATTAGTAATGCCTTTTTGACACTCTATTAAGCGTATTTTGGCATGTGCTTGCACAATCACTCAATCGACAGATACCAGAAATCGAACCCACGATCTATAGATTTCCAAACTGGCGCTCGGTCGACTAAGCCATTGTAATGCTCTATTGAAATACTAATTTCTTGTTATTTTTATAATTACAAGTATTTCTTATTATACATGTGAAAATATCATATTTTAATCATGTAAAATGTTTTCATCCCAACCGCGCTAAAAGTAAAAGCCATATCAATAAATAAAGTGCGATATATAAGTAATGGCACACTTTAGATGTTAATGATACTATTGATTTCCAGGGGACTCCTCTAATGGAGCTCGGCAATAAACGTGTAAGGGCATCGATAATTCAGTGTGTCACAGATGGTAAACCAGTCGGTGTAAACTATGCTCCTGGCTCTCTCTCTCTCTCTCTCTCTCTCTCTCTCTCTCTCTCTCTCTCTCTCTCTCTGTATATGTCTACATATCGTCCAGGGAATAAGATGAACGTTTATGTTATACTTAGCATGTGTGACGACAAGGATTCAAATATGTATATTGCTTTGAACGACGACTTTGTTACCTACCTATATTTGCTGGAGCAGCAGCAGCCTCAGTTTGCATTAATAATAAATCTTAAATTTTTATTTTTCTATATTCATTTGAAATACGAAAAAAGTGTTTTTTTTCTAAATCGAATTAAATAATACAAATAGTTCGTTTACGTATTAAAAAAAAGAAGGAGTTTAATTTACATTTGATAATATCATATTCGTATTGGGTAATCGAATATCGTAATGTTTAATTAGTTCATAAACCAGTAGCTTGATCGGTTTCATTAGGAATGCATAAACGCTTCCCTGCATTATCTAAATCTCTCTCTACTATGCGCTATATTATTAATGACCTTTGATTAATAACGCGATTTAATTTTGCGGTCTACGCGTTATTCGTAATGCGACCAATCGCTATATCTATTCTCTGAGAATCCTCGTGAAACTCACGCGAATACACACACACAGCACACGTACATGTAGGGGAGACCGGGGCATGATTAAAACGGGGCATGATTAAAATTTTGAGATTACTTTTGATAGGGTTAATGGAATCGGATGAAACTTGGAAGTC
>JAPYZE010001396.1:0-23881 GCA_030522805.1 Leptomastidea abnormis | reverse complement strand
TGTGTGTGTGTGTGTATGTGTGTATGTGTACTTGAGGGTATTATGGCTTGTGGCTTTGTTTCGTGGTGGTATAGCGTGAGAGAGCTTGCGGAATACTTCTTTTTTTTTTTTATTTCGTGGTGTAACCCTCTAGGTATTTTTTTTTCTTTTCTTTTTTTTTTATCCAAATTTTGTGTGGACGAACTAACGCTGTCTTACACTATATTCTTTTGGCTTCTTTATAACGAGCTACTTGACGCTGGGAGGGTTTAAGGAAATGTTTTTTTTTTCTTAACCCCCTATGCCATACTCGTGTTTTTTTTTCTCCCGAGAATTTTCGATTAAAAAAGTTAAACGACGCCTCGGTTGACTGGGGATGCTACGCTTGGTTGAATGAAAAAAAAAAAGAGCTTGGAGCTTTTTCACGGAGAAAAGCTTGAATTTATTATTGACCGACTCTTTACGTCTTTCGGGCGAGTGCATTTATTTTTATTATTTTTTTTTTTTTATTTTCCCTCTTTCAATATTCATACGCGCGTTTTTCGGTTGATTTGCCACTTTTTAGTAATTTCCTTTTTTTAATTTTTTTTTTTTTTTTGCATCGTCATTTTTTTTATTTATTTATTTGGCCGTTGAATTCTTATATAATGGAACGACTTTGCGATATAGAATTATATGACGCAGGTCTAATTTGCAAAAAGGGATATCCTGTTGAATGATCGATGCATCCGTCAGCCGCAGGCGAACGTTAAATATAAAGTCTACTACCCCCTTCCTCCACGATCAAAGCATTTTTATTCATTTCGCGTCATTTATATTTATATATATTTTTTTTTTTTTTTTGCTTCCCAACGTTTTTCATAAATTGCGCCTCTCAGCTTTTCTCTCGTTTTCTCTCTTTGCGTATCGAGATATGAAATAAACCTGACATTGGCAATAAATATAAAAACATCAGGAGGATAAAAAGTAAGAGGAGGGGGCCTTTCTACAGATATTATACGTAACATACATTCTTTTTTTTTAATTTTACAATTCAAACTTTGCAAAAATTATATTTCACGGTTGCTTTAGCAAGTCTGTCAAAACTTCAATAATTGCTTCATACTCGGTGAAACCAGATTTCTTTTTGTTTTTATTTTATCATTTTCTACCTATGTTTTTTCTCTCTGCTTCGTAAGCAGAATAACAGAAAAATTGTCAGCAGAAAGACAATAAAATAAAAAAAAAAGACACATTGAGCAATAAAATGACGATTGAACTTTATCGATTAAAAAGAACAAGAAGAAAAATGTATTTCATCAAAGCGTAGAACATCGCAAGTACATTAGTTTCTCATAAAAAGAAAAAAAGAAGTTATTTTATTGCAACGTTGAAACGTCGTTGGCAAGCTGTCCGCTGTTTACATTTTACTCGATTGAAAAGAGCAAAGTACCACTACCTGAAAAGTATGACAACGTACATACACACATACATTAGAAAGAGTACAAAAAAAAAAAAAAAAAAAGAAAAATTCGCCATATAGCCGCGTCAAAAATGTCATCGCAACTATTCTGACAAAATATTTGTCGCGTTAGCAAAAAGAAAAAGAAGTCTAAAGTCTAGAAGAAGGTATCTTAGTGACAAGTAGAGATGACAACTACACACACACACACACACAAAGAAAGATTCATACAAGTGTCCTCTGTGGCTTAATAACACACACACACACACACACACACACACACACACACACACACACACACACACACACACACACACACACACACACACACACACACACTCATACACAGACATTTTTTTTTTCTTCCCCACATAACCCGTATTCTGTTCTTTGTCCGGAGCAGTTCCGCCGAAAGTGCAGTTGGAGCTGGGCAGTACCTTAAGGCCAGAAAGCATCAAGGAGGGCGACGACGTCTACTTCGAGTGTAAAGTGCGGGCCAATCCGGAGCACCACAAGATCACTTGGCGTCACAATGTAAGTCCTAATTGCCGGCGAGCTTCAAGCTTATATACCTACTTGGGGCTTAGCTTCTTCTCTCCCACCAACCCCCCCTTTTTTATCCTCAATTCCACTTATTCCCCCTCTGTTACTCTCAAAGAATATATGTGAGTGTGTGTGTGTTCGTATGTGGTATGGATCTACACATACACACACATATATTCTTTGAGAGTAGATAGCACTGCTTGCACCTCTTTTGTTCAGCAGCCAATCCTTACAAACCCCTCTCTTTTATATATACTATCTAGTATAGTATTATATCTGATTCTGCACAGTGGATATATATATCTATATATACGAATGAAGCTGACCTTTATTTCTTTGCTCTCCAAGCCGAGTTCGTTTGCTCGCTTTATTTCCACGTCGTGGGAAGGAAGGGGGGGGGGCGAGGGCTGGGAAAAGAACGAACTCTCGCGTAATTTAATTCTTTTCTCTCGCGTTGGTAGATATGGGGTTATTCTGGGGGATAGAGAGGGTATATATAGTAAGTAGGGGAAAGGAGAGAAAGAAGGGTCTGGGAATAAAATTACACCTGTCTGTTCGCGAGCGACTCGCCACCACTGCCGCCGCGAGAAAATGATGACTGAGTAATTTGATTTTGCTGGTAAGCTACTACTGCTATACTGCAATATACTCTATGAAAGCTCAGATTTATCTGGGAGGCTAGTTTGTCTTGAATTACGTATTTTTATTATGGATTGAAGTTTTATAATATGTAGGTATATATAAACGTTTGCTTTCTATTCTTTTTTTTTTTTTTGTTATTAGGCATTAAGTTTACGTAAAGATTGGAAAATTCATTTCGAATAATATTTTTATCTTGATAAAAGCTGTGAGCTTTTTGCGTTGTCGCGTTTTATATAATATGGTATATGTATAGCTTTTACTTGCACACGCGATTTATTGTTTTTGTAGTAGATGTATTGATTTAAAGCTTTAGCGAATTTTATTTTAAGCTTGCGGATAAGTGATTTTATTTAATTCTTATACTATATACTTAAAATTGGACAGATAAGTTTTGTTGGAATTTTATTTTAGGATATAAGTATTTTCAATCATTACAAAAATGTAAAAAGCTATTTTTATAAATGACCTATTTATTTTTTTATCGATGAACTTTCGTAAAAATGTATTTTCATTCTGTAATCCAAAAATATTATTTAAAATATTATTTTTAACCAATTTTCTAAGAAAATCATAATAAATGACTTTAAAAATACTTTTTTTTTCTATATTTAAAATTGTTAGTAATCCTTGTACTACTCTTTTTTCTTAAAATCCAAATATTATTAATTCATTATTGAAAGTTTGTCTTCTTTCTAAATTCGCAGTAATATAAAAAGGTGTTAATGGCATGCATAAAAAAAGAACATCAATGTATTTTATATCATGCTAATTTCCGTGAAGCTAAATTCCATAAAAAAAAATAATTGAAATTCCATTTTCTTTTTTTTTTGTCTGATGAAATACTTTCTTGTTTATTGAGAAAAATAATTGTGAAAAGTAGTCGTATCATAGCGAGTTCTTGAATTATATAATGAAAATAATAATAAAAGAGCCTGTAGATGAAATATGAGAAAGAAAAGCTCTCAATGAAAAAAAAAAAAAAAGAAATACGATAGTCTTTTAAAATACATTTCGAACAAATTAATTCCGCGAGCGTGCGTTCGAGTAAAAATATAATTCTACGGGCAGTTAAACGTCTTCGATTAAATTATAATAAAATTCAAAAGTAGGTGTATGTACATGTATATAAGCCGTACATCAATCATATTAAATCTCTGTAGCAATACGCTTTTATAAGTACCTTAAAAAAGAAAGAAAGAAAAAGAAAGAAAAAAAAAGAAGAGAGTTGCCTTTAAAATTCGCGTTTTTCCATCAACCGACAGAACGCGCTTTTCTTCTTTTACGGCCGAAAATCCAAGTTTGATGAGAGAGAGAGAGAGAAAGCACACAGACGGAGATTTACGAAAATCCTTGCAAAAAAAAATGAAATGGAAAAAAAAAAGATAAAAGATAAAAAACATAAAAAAAAAGAAAGAAGAAAAGAGGCTGGAAAGGAAGGGTAATGTACCTGCGGCGTCAAAGTAAATCCGTTAAGAAGGAAAAAAGCATGTCCTTTAATGATCGACGAGCTATAAAAAAAAAAAAAAAAGAAAAAAGGGGGTCACGCTTCAACGACCGTAAGCTCATTCCTCTTTTATTTCTCACTATAGGTATATAATATACATACCAAGCGTCATTCCTCATTCGTTTGATATATAGTATAGGTATATATCCGTTCGATTGAAATTCATCGGTCGCTTAAAGAGTTTGCAGTATTGCGCAACAGTGCGCGTACAATATAACAAAAAAAAAGAAGAAGGGGAGGGAAAAAGAAAACAAAAAAGAAAGAATGAAAAGCCAGGCAATATACCGGCTATATATAAAGGATATAGAAAGAGCGGATAACTGGAAAAAGGGGGTGTTATAACATTGACGATGGTGGTGGTGGTGGTAGTGGTTGTCAAAATGTAGTACCATACCTATACAGTAAAGAACTGAAATAAGCCAACATGTGTGTATATCTATGTATACTATATATGTGTGTGTGTTTTCTTTATGCGTATGTGTGTGCATACACACGTACACGTCGACATATACAACAGGGTGGCTTGCTGATGCAGAACCACTCGGCCGGAATAATAATGAGCACGCAGAGCCTGGTACTGCAGCGGATCGAGCGCGAGAACGCCGGAAATTACACGTGCCGGGCCAGCAACGACCGAGGCGAGACGACCAGTCCCACAGTAGCTCTACGCGTACAGTGTAAGTTGCTGACCACTCCATCCCCCCACCCACAACTATATGCTCTATATACCTATTCGCCTTTCTACACACGCACCCTCCCCCCCCTCCTTTTGTACGCTATTATATCTACACCATGTTCATACATACATATCCGACAAACTCGATTTTCCCTCCCTACATACCTATTTCTTCTACCCTCTATAACCTCGTCCATCAAAGGACGATCATTATTTTTTCTTTCTTCTTTTTTTTCTCCAGCCAGTCGTGCGATTCTTGTAAACGGACCACAGTAGTAGTGACTGTATATGATATAAAGGTCCTCTATAACCAAGTCTTATAATATAGGTTCAAGCTCCCCTCATCGATCATCTCTGTAGTACACCCTACGTCCAGCAGCAGCAGCTTTCGCCTACAGTGTCCGAAATTTTGTTCATTTCTTTTTAAGGCGCGAAAGGCTGACACTCTCTGTATATAAGTATATGATTCGCGACGACAATGGCTTCACCAACGACGACGAAACGTCGCCTTATACCCATTTTTTTATTTCATGTTATTTTTATTTTATATTTATTTTCTTTTTTTTTACGTTGTTCCTCGACGTTTCGTGAATAATGTCTAGGCTATTTATACGTACGATATTCCGCGATATAGGTAACTGAGGGTATATGAGAAATCGCATGAAAAATAAAAAATAAATAAAAGAAAGGACAAGAGAGTAAAAGGCGTTTTTTAACCCTGTCGTATACGATCATCGGTTTTGACTTTGGTAAAGGGTATATTCTCTGTCTCTCTTTTACACCCCCCCCCCTTTACCCTCCCCCTCCCGATGAATTTGAAAAATGGATTTTATATATACCAACCAGCCGTGTTTTTATAACTTTTTCTCTTCGCTCGTTTTATACTCCAAATGTATATACAACATTGAGTTCGCACGCTCGTTTTTCTCAAGCTTACTCTCGGAGATTAATTTCTTTTTTCTTTTTTTTTTTTTTTTCACGTTTTCTAGCTATATAAGCTTGTCCCCTTACAAAACCAACAGCCGAAGTCGATTAAAACTCGAGTCAACTCTTATGAAGGGACGGTAAAATCGCGAAAGAGTATAAGTAAAAGAAAAAGGTGGAAGGTATATATATGCGACGACGTGACGTTAGTTTTTGCTATGACCTCGGAATACAAGTCGCACTTTTAGTATAATATTAATTCCCCTACATGTACCTATATATATTTATTTATAAAAAATATATATATTATTTTCTTGTTTACGTAAGAGATACACGTGCACGCGTAAATTAAATATAGGTATGCGACCCTTACAAAACAAAACAAACACAAGACAAGAAGAATTCGTTCGGAAATGAAGGATTTGCTGTCAATGTTCTATAAATTATTGTCGTTTCATTACTGGACGACATCATTAATTTTTTTTTTTCTTTTTTTTTTCTCCTACTTTTTCTTGCTCGGACCGTCTCGGAAAAGCTTTTTCTACTCTCCCGTATCATTTAATGAATAGTGAGAAAAATATGAAGTTGGATGACGCAAAGGAAAATAAGAAATATAGGGTGTATTATTCGATGGAAGTATAGGAGAGAAAAAATAGTTGCGCTTAAATGCGACTTGCTTTGTAATAATTTTTCCTTTCTTTTTCCTATGGTATAGGTATACATGAATGTATATGTTGTTCGATCACAAACTTATATATTCCATATAAAACACAACGCGATAAATCAGTCGTGCATTGAAAATAAATTCCGCGCCAAGAGCGAACAATAACCCATTTTCTTTTACTCCACCTCCTCCTCCTTCCCCTTCTTCTTTATCTCACCCTCATTTTTACCTATATATACCTGTCATCATTAATCACTTTACCACAACAACATTTCTTTTCTTCTACACAGTCATCTTGCAATTATGATTCGAGCATTATAAGGTTTGATATTTTCACTTTGATGCTCTAATTTTCTTCTTTCGTAGAGTACTTTTTTTTTATATTGTGATATCCG
Source organism: Leptomastidea abnormis (assembly GCA_030522805.1). Classification (NCBI taxonomy): domain Eukaryota; kingdom Metazoa; phylum Arthropoda; class Insecta; order Hymenoptera; family Encyrtidae; genus Leptomastidea; species Leptomastidea abnormis. The sequence continues at coordinate 17,113 of JAPYZE010001396.1, read as the reverse complement.
ATAAAAAGAACAAGTGCAATTAGGTACTTTGATTAATGTTTTCGCAGCATTACAAAGTATAATAAATTCTTTGTAATATCTTTATTTTTTTTTCTTCATTTTTTTTTTTTATCAATAATTCAAATGCTTACCAATTTTCGCACGAAATATACAAAATAATAATTATAATAATAATAATAATAATAATAATAATAATAATAATAATAATAATAGTGGTAAATTATATTACAAATTCGCAAAAGCGCGACGAAGTAAAATTTTAATGGCATTGATTTGCATAATAATTTAATTACTGCTATACACTACTGGTATAATAATTTTCAAGTTTTTATATAATACGTATAATTAATTTCATCGACAGCACACTTACACCTATACATAATATTCATTTTGTATACATAAGCACAAGTATGTGTTTATTATTTGATCGTCTAGACTTTAATTAAAGGACTTAAAATTAAACATAGCGTACACTAAATGCATTTATAATAAAAAAAAAAATAAAATAGGCGTTATATTTTTTTAAAATAAAAAATAAAACTTTTATAAATCAGACTAAAATTTTTATGCTTATAAGAGCTTTTTTATGACATTCCATAACAATCAATAGCTTTCACCTTTTTTTACATTTTAATTAAACAGCAAACAATCCCTATTCTCTCTTCCATTTCTCTCTCAATCACCATTTAACAAATCAAACAAACAAAAATTATCTCAAAAACAACAACAAACCCCTCTTAACAATAAAAAAATTAAAAAATAAATATTCATCAACAAACATTAATATAATCATTCACAGTTGCACCAATTTGCAAAAATAAAGAAGTCACAATAATCGGTGCATCACTCGAAGAATCAGTACGAGTACGTTGCGAAGTCGAAGCCGATCCAGCAGAGGTCGATTTCGTCTGGGAGTTCAATAACAGCGGTGAAAATTTTGAGGTCGCGCCAGCGAAATTTGACGGTAACAACGGTACTCTAAGCGAATTGGTTTACACGCCAATGTCAGAACGAGACTATGGCGCACTTACTTGCTGGGGACGTAATCCTATTGGAAAACAAACTGCGCCTTGTGTTTATCAGATTATACCTGCTATTAAACCAAGTCCACTTAATAATTGTACTCTCAAGTCTGCGCTTAATCAGAGTCTCGAGCTTCTTGAAGTTGAGTGTAATGCTGGTTATGATGGTGGACTCAGGTTGGTTTTTTTTTTAGTTTTTTTGAAATAATTTTTTTTTTTTATTAATAATCAATAATAATACTTTTTTTTATAAATAATTAAGCATTATGATTTTATCAATAAAATATGTATGATGGTTTATTTACTTTTAATGGTCATCAGTAGAAATAGTCGGAAATTGGTCAGACTACGAGTACAGCATATGCTTATATATTGCTATACATAATACACGCCACTTTCTTATTTCACTTTCATCAAATTCAATTTATTAATTTTAAACTATGTGTACCCTTTTAAAATGAGCTCTGCTTATAGCTGCCATCAAAAACAGCTCGAACAAACAATTAAAATTAAATCAGCTCTCACTCTCTTGAAGTTTTTAAAATGTAAATTAAAATTCCAAGACTTCGTTATAAAATTTATAATTACTTTTCACCCTTGTCTTCTTGGAGCTCAAAATTAAAAAAAAAAAAAAGCAGAAAAAAAAAGATTAAAGGTCAAACAAGAGTTATAAAATAAAAAAATAAAAAATTAACAAGAATGCTCAAATAAAAAAAAATGTAATTAAAAAAAAAAATTAAAATAATTATCTTATTTCTCTGTTGATATTTTTATCAGGCAAGAATTTCGATTAGAGGTATACGAAGCATCAACTGACAGACTAAGACTGAACGTATCTAGTGCCTCAGCTGATCAGCCAGTATTTCGGATACCAGTAATCGAATTACTACCCACAACATTATTCTACCTATCAGCCTACTCGGTGAACGCAAAAGGTCGTAGCGAGTCAGTAATAATCGAGAACATAGCTCTCGGTGATTCAGATAAGCGTACAGGTAATATATACTCATAAAATTTACATATAATATATCACTTCAATATATCAATCTCACATCAAATATAACAAAATATATATAACCACAACCCGTGCAATCATTTGAAAATAGACGGTTCCATGAACATGCTACCAGTGATATTAGTAGCGTTGAGCGCTTTGGTAGCACTTGGTGCAAGTGTCATCGGTCTGATGCTTATGCTGTATCGACGTCGTGGTACAACCTCGCCAGTTCACATCGAGCCATACATGAAGCAACCAATCATTACCCCACCTGATTCACGTAACAATTCGATGCTGGATGTGACACACGGTGATCATACCTACTTCGTTGAATACACACTCAAGCAGGTAGCAGATTACGCGCTGAATAATCAGCCTGATATTATACAGTCGCCTCAAGGTATATATTCTATTTCCGTCTGTCTATACCTAAGATAGTTCGATTTATCAAAATGCATGCTATTGTATTTGAATTTCCATACCTTATAACATACTATACAACATGTTTATTACAGTCGATCAGGAGAAGATGAAACGTGAGCCTCAGCTATTTCTGCCAGTGAGACCCGATACTCTCTTCGCTCCTTACGACGTACACAAGCAAGGCCTCCAGACAAATCGATGCAGCGTAAGTATACACGCCTCTTGAATATATCTTACGATTTTCCTCTATCAAAAGCAAATAGTATTAATTCTAATAATAACCGTCTCTCCTTACCCTTTGATTTCACAGCTAAATCCATTCTCAGCAAAGTCATGGGAACCAATTAGTTACAAAGCTGACAGGAACCTCATGAAAGAGATAATTATAGCGAATTCAATACCAGGACCTGAAAGCTGCGTCTAATTATATACGGATATATCTAATTCCAAGAAATGATATATTATTTACTGAATGCTACTAATGCTGCCAGACACTCTGTCCAAATTCAAAAAATTGACTGACATTAATAAGCGTACTCGGTATAAAATGAAAATGATCGGATTTAAAGATCGCCAAAAAAAGAAACGAAACGAAAATGATAGCTGCTTTTAAAATCAGCTGTTATTCGTGAATTACACGTAAACACACATATATACATACATACATACAGACAGATGTATAATCATATACATGAACATGTATGCACATTGAATTAAACGTGTCTATACGTGTTATACACTCATACGTAAAAAAAAAAAATTGTGCATCCGGGAGAGATGAGAATCATCGTGTCGTGAAAATAAGCGAGCTATATTTAATTATATTTGTGAGGAACAGTATGTGATGTGGGGCATGTGCGATATGTGAGAATATCTTATCAATCGTATAATTGAAATAGTTCCCTATAATTTATTGTTTTTATTTTTGTTTTTGTTTTTGTTATGTATTTATTTGTTCATTAATCGTAATTGTTATTATTGTAGAAAAGTGTGTGCATATAGCAATAATAATGATTGATTATTCGTTTGGATAATAAAGTGAATTTGTGCGAGATGTGATGTGGAGAATGTAGGGTATGGTGCTTTGTAAGGTCCTATAGCTTTTAGGGCATTGTTATGTTTCGTTGTTAAGTTTTTTCTGTATGACATCACTTTCTTATTTTTTTTTTCTCTCCCGGAACAAACGGGCAATATCCTTGGGATTTAAAAAAAAAAAAAAATACAAAGTGTATTAATGAAGACTAATGTAAATGAATTCCGCCAATGGAATTCGATAAGTGTATCGAACTGCAAACATTGTAAAAATATTAATTTTTTTTTTTTTTATAAATATATAGCGCTTATTTAATCTCCTTTTGACAGGTGATGGAAAATATAATTTTCCATAATATTGTTCCTTTAGACTTTTTGATGATCGTCAAAAACTTACAGTCAAGTAATAAAAATTATATTGTGTATAAAAAAATTATACATCTACAAGTTGTATGTTTTCTTCCTTTTTTTTATTTATTTATTTATTTATTTTTAATCATTAAATTTGTAATTTATTAAGCGACATGTATAAGTAAATGTAAATATAAAAGATCGACGATTTATAAGTTTACAATTAATAATTATACAATGAAAGAAAAAAAAAATTATTACAAGCTTTAGGATCTCATTTTTTTTGTAACCAAAAATTATCTATTAAGAAATTATCAACTTTTTTTTTCAAACTTTTTGCAGCAGCTCTAAATAAAACAATTTCTGAAAATATTGTTAAATTTTGTTACGATAACAAAAAGAATAAAAGAAATGAATTATCTGTAAAGACAAAATGTATAAAAGCGCGAAAAAAAATTGTGAATAAATGGTAATTCACAGCTTTATTATACAAACTTTACGAATTTTTCTTTTTCACTTTAAAAAAAAAATGAAAGAAATCAATAAACGCATCATCGACCTTCATTTAACCAGCTAAAACCAATTACTCAAAGTCTCCAAAATTGTAATAAAGCCTCTAATCCTCTCACCGACATAAATACATTCTTCTTCCGTCTTTCATAATTATCATTTTCATTCAAAATCGTCAATCTTTTATTCAACAAAAACTCATTTTTCCATAGCTAATGATACCTTTTATTCGATTCTAAGTAATCAAAAGACATTGAAAAAGGTCTTACGCCTACATTTCTTACTGATATAACGATCTTCTTTCACTTATCATAATATCTATTCGTTATTACAATGCTGCTTTTATCAAATCAAAAAGGCCTCGGCCTTGCAGGCTTACGAAATAACGAAGGGATGCAAAACTTTCCCTTCGGACAAAATGAGCTATGTCGCTTGCAGGCACTAACGACGATGAATACCAGTATTATAATAGCCAATCCAATGAGGCTCAGCAGCCAGTGGTTAGCCAAGTATCTCACTGGTAATTTACGTGTCAAGTTGGCCGAGTAGGTGAATAAGTTTGGTCTGCTCGATGTCGAGGTTCCTTGAGATCTGACCTGTCGCTTTTCTCGGCTTTTTCTTTCTCCATCACAACAACTTTCATTGTAACTGCTACTGGTTGAGTTGCCGAGGTCAGCTAATAATCGGGCCTAAATGCATTACCGATATTCTGCACGAAAAATTTTTTTTTTCACATTTTTACAGTCGGTTAAAGGACGTTAAAATATATGCTTTATCAGATAACTATTTTTTATTAATAGTGGTTAGCAAAATGATTGTTTTTTTTTAATTTTTAACATAACCAAATGATGACAATTACTTGTTGCTGATATTAAAAAATTTCGATAGAAAAATTGAAAAGCTAATAAAGTGTAAACTGAGACAAGAATATTTTTTAACATCCTCTAATATCAACTTACTTGGTTGACTTTAGATTTTTCAATTTGCCGGCGCGCCAACTTTACTACTTTGCACTTGTAGTGTAGTACTTCATGAACGAAGTCTTCAAAGTCTTGGGGAATTAAAGTTGATTGTACGGTACTATAGGTGCTTTGGTCTTCGGAATCTTCGTTACATAAGCATCGAGGGGATGTCGTCATATTATTATTTATTTATAATTTACAGACATGACAATGATTTAAGTCATTTTTATTGCGAGACTAATTTTTGAAAATAATGAATGAAGGCAGGAACGAGATTAAACAAATGAAGTTTTTTATTGTGCAGAATTTTTCAGACCGCAAAATTTTGGAAGAATTTAATAATTTACAGAAACAAATTTTTTAGGCTAACTTATTTTTAAATTTTCAAGTTTCAATTATGAAATTTTTAACGATAATTAGAAATTTTTCTAGTAGTCGGGAGTGTTTTGCAAACGTTCAAAAAAAGTGTGCAGACAATTTAAAAAACCGAAAGGCAGGCTCTAATAAATATAATGAAACGATGAAAGAATTTTACAAAAATACTTGTAAAACAACCAAAAAGGAGAGACTTATTGCTGTTGACGATAACCCTGATTGTATTTGGTGCAAAAGAAAAAAATAATCGTCTTTTTTAAAGTAAAAATATCTTTTTTTATATAATTTCTTAATGTAGTACATCACTTATCATTTTAATTCCACTTACATTCTTCTAATTTACATATATCTTTCACTCATTAACACACAATTTATAAATAATAAAAATTGACCTATATTGTGAAAAGAGCACTAGTTTTTAATTAATTTTTGGCTTCTTTTCGGGTGGTGGCCTCATATCTTTCTTTTCAGCCTGAGGTTCTTGCTTAACTTGTACAGCTGTAAAAAAAAATAAAGTAATTACATATTTACAAGCTTTTAAAAATTTTATATCATAATAAATTGTAAAACTTACCGGGTTCAGATGCAGTCTGATGAAATTTTGGGGCAGGTTGAGGAAATTTTTTTACTAACTGATAAAGTAGGAGATCAACTCTCTGACGCTGAAATAATGTGCTAGGTTCTTCTCTGACAGGAGTTTCCTTTTTAGCAGCTGCAGCTTTACCATTTTTAAAGTCCCACGAGTATCCTTTATTAGGATGGTACCTAGAGCACCCACTAGCTTCTTCAAATGCAGATTGCAAGTGATTCACAGTGGACAACTAAAACCAATCAGAACATTAATTTCTAGTTTGCACCATAATTTAATTTTCTTTTTGACTATACTTACTAATCTTGAATTAATTACAGATCCTAAATCGGGGGCTTGATAAACAACTCCTGCAATTATATAATAATCAATGAATGGAGTTACTTGAGTGGGACTGTGCCTGTGTTGCTTACGGATGACATATAAAATAGGCTCTTGAACATGAAGCAATATATATTCCAGACCAACCATACTCCTGTATTAAAATATACAAATATTATAATTTTGAACTTAAATTTAAGGGCTAAAATAAACATCTAATAAAAATCTATCTTACGTCAACTGTTCAGGACAAAGCCGTTGCATTTTTATTGATTCATTATTACAAGTTCTGTCATAAAATGGATTAGACCGTTCAGAAAAGTAATCCATAATATTATTTGGATTAAGCAATGGAATCCAGGCACTGTCATGCCATGAAAGCCCCAAGGGATTTTCTAGGAAAAAGATTTAAATATTACAAATTACATTTCTAATTAACAATAAAATCCAAAGTGATACAATTTGAACTAAAAACTAATTTTATTAATTTAAAAAAAATATCTTATTTATTAAAAATCATATAATAAAATAATAGCAATAATTTCAACAAAAATTAATTAAAAAAATTTTAATCATAAAAATAATCTTTAAAAAAATACAATTTTGAAGCACTAGAGGTTATTAGTTAACCTAGAACTAGAAAAACCTCTTAACCAAAATTATTTAAAATTAAAATAAAAAAAAAAACTAAAAATACTTACCAGCAGGTAATCGTCCAGGAATCATTTTGTCAATTTTTTATCACAATTCAATTGTTAAACAATCAACAAAACACTCTTCTATTATCTCTCGTTCAAACGTAAACAACGTCTGTCTGGTCTGCCATATTGTCACACGCACACCTGTACACAACACTACACAGTTATAAGTTCACACTGTGGCGGCGCTCTTTGTAAACTGCCTATACTTTGACGCTTACGAATTGGGGGAGGGAAAAGTCGGAGCACTGCACTCATTTATGTTGTATATTTGTGTGTATATGTATGTATATACCTGCACTGCGAGTATCTTTCCAGACGCCTACGCAAGAAAATCACGCGAATGAGGGTACAGACTCGGACCGGTATAAAAAATATAGTAATCCATTTAACACCATTGCTCACAAGAGAAAGAGCTGGAGAAGAAGCAGGGAGGTGAAAGAGGTTCAACATGTCGTAGTCTCTTCTGCTAATCTGGACTCCAGTTGAAGCCTATAACAATCTTCAACACCTCTCTTGACTCATTCTTCGATATTACACCTCGCCTTATAAGGCAACTCAAGGTAAAGCATACACTTATTGTATATCCCTTTTATTTTTTTTTTAAACTTTTTTTACATTTATTAAATTCATATTATTTAAAATACTTCTAACAAAGTAAGTCTCGTGAAACCTTGGGATCGTTTTTGGCGTATACAAATGTGAAATATAAAAGTGATTTATTACTAGCGCGCTTTCTCTCTCTTTCATTCTCAAGTATTTGCTCTATTAATAATCCAGAGCTTAAAATTTGTAATAATAGTAAGCTCTTTAACAAGATCGGGATAATAATATTTGGTCGATTTGAACGTCGCGCTGGGCCGGCAAAACGTATATAATATTATACCTATACATATAGGACTTATACGCGTGAATGAACTGTCCTCCGTTTTCATATATATAAAGTTGATGCGATTGATTGTATTGCTGTCAATTGAGAATTAGATGTTCGTTCAAGGCGACAAGCTCTGGCTATTTAATTCAAGACAGAGACAGATGTATTTTCGATGTATCGGAGCTGTCTGCTCTCATGCGGGAAGCGAGGCGATGTAAAAATAGAAGCAATCGCAGAATCTTACTGTACGGGATGCGCGTGCGTGGGTGTATTTAAGAGTTTAGTGTAGTGGGGCAAACTTATGACTATTGGATTTAAATTTTGCAATTTAGTTTATACTATTATTTTTTATTATTATTATTCAAAACAGCAATTTTCCAACTGGCTATTATTTAAAACAGGTTTTGCCGACTTATCTAAAACAGAAATTATTATTACATGGAATGCCTCTTGTCAATCTTCCAGCAATTTTCTTATTCATTAAAACTGATAATTAATTTATTAGGTCCTTGTAAGTCTTTCAAGGTTTTTTAATTCTATGTTTAGTTGAAAAATATTTTTTCTCCAAGAAACTACATTTCTTAATTGATTTGAAAAAAAAAACTAATTTCTTACTTATAAGAATAATTAGATATTAATGATTTAAGAATTATCAATTTGTTGTATAAGACAGGATAAAAAAATATTTTAATACTACAAATGACTAGTTAATGACATTGGGAGTACACAGTCAACTGAATAAAACTGGAAATTTTTTCCTCTTTTTTATATTTTTATAATTTAGATTTTGTGTGATTGATGAATATTATTTTTTTTTTAGTTTACTAAAATCATATCCTATTTAAAATTTTACCTTTAAAAAAGTACACTAGCTAATTCACAATTAATGTACTGTTAGAATTACATGTAGCATGAATGCTGAATTTGGTAGATTTGAATGTGTTTTGGTTTACCTGCTTTTCAGAAAAATTATGAAAGATTCTCGCTATGATTTAGTCCCACTTCATAAGCGGCCCGATTTACTACAGGAATGCTGTAATTTATTAAACTCTGAATGGAAACGGAGCGAAACTGCACGGTATGTTAGAGAAGAAGGTAAATTTCGCTTGCAAACACTTAACGCTTTTTTTTCCAGTTTATTTTGCTTCTCTGAATACTTTTCTGTTGAACATCATTCTCTGCTTCTCTGCATACCTTCTACACGCTTTACTTTGCCAATCTATATTATTTTTTTCTTTGCTCACATAAAAAAGGTAATTAACAAATATCTTAATGAATTATTATCACTGATGGATTGTCCATTTTTCTTACAGGTTGAGAAGTTTAAACGTATCATGTGATGACTTTCCTATATGTCTCTTATTTCTCCATAAAAATAAAGTTCTTGGACACTGTAAAGTATCTATAGTGAACAATTCTACAGATAGCGTCGTTTTAGAATCACGTAAGAAAATTTTACTATTACATTCTTTGGAAATTGTGGTAGAAAATATGTTATTTTTTATATTTTATTAATAAAATTAGCAAAAATGTAAAGTGTATTATGTTGAAATTCAATTAACTACTATCTGTTAATCTTATCTAATCAATTATAATTTTTCAGTTATAATAGATCATGTCCACAGATCTCAAGGACTTGGATCACTATTGTTACGTGCAGTAGAAGATTACGTACAAAGCAAAGGTATTAGAAATGTATACCTAATGACAAAGGGTCAAGAAAGATTTTACTTAAAAAATGGGTACATTATTCGTGAACCTATAAAAGAGCTGTGCGATTATAGAGATTTTCATACAGATTCATTTTCTACAAATATAAAACCAAATAATATAATAAGTAACATAAAATCAAAAGAAATAAGTACAACAAGTCCTCCACCACCACCTATGCCTAATGATATAAAAAATTCACTTATACCAATATGCCTAACTATTCCTAAGCGTACCTTTATGATGAAAAAATTAGACCTTTTATAAGAATATACAACGTAACAGATAATATTAACTGTAAATGAAATGAAGATATTTTTTTAAAAGTCAAAGTCAATTATACACGACCAAAGTATGTATTTTTTAATAAAAAACTCTTATTTTTAAAAAGCATATAATTTTTCATAGATACCTTACAATACTAAATATACTCTCTGTAAAAGCTACACGATCAATATAAAAAAGCATTGTGCATAACACATTCAGTTCAAAATGGTTCTTATTGTTAAGAACTTGTTGCTATGCCACAAACTTTTTGATAATGTTCAGGCTGATCTAAACATTTCACTAAAAATTCACCCAAATCATGTTTGGAAATAGCTTTTCCTGGTGATTTATCATATTCAACGGTGTACTTGGAACTAGGTGATTCTAAAATTACAAAAGAGTTTTAATTTGATATTTTATAATTAATAAATCAATCTTGCTTACAAAAATTACCTGCTATATGAGGTGGTAAAACTGCAATCCATTTTAGACCACAAGCTTTTACAAGATCAAACATTCTTTGATGATCTTCATTGAGGTCTTTAAAGATAGCAGGAACTTTGTCAGGTTGATAGAACAAAAATGCTTAAAAAATATAATTTATTTTTAGTAAATTTAATTGTAATAAGTAAAATAAAATCAAGTAGTTTATCATATGATACCATAAATTAATAATGGAATAGTTTACCTGATAAGCAAACAGAGACAACTTGAACATTATGTTTTTTCATGGCATCAATAATATTCTTCATGCCATCAGATAAGACAGTTGTTGGTTCTGTAAAAATTATAATTTACAATTTAAATATTTTAATTAAAAATTTCTTTCATTATAATTAAATACATACTCAAGTCATTTCTGGTACCAAGCACCACAGCAACACCATCCACATCAGATATTGCTTGTGAAACTTGTTCAGCATTTGTTACATCTCCAACGAATACTTCAACCTTGTCCTTTAAGTGCTCAGGGATTTTATTTATATCTCTGACAAATGCTTTTGTTTTAATACCTTGAAAATTTAAAAAAAAGTTTAGATTAGATTAAATATGATCATGCTGAAATTAACTAAAAAATATTAATTAAAATTTTTTTTAATATATACTATTGTATAACAATTAGGTATAGATAATACTTATCTTTAAAACTAAAATATACTTAAATGTTTAAAAATTAATGGCAAATTAATAAAATTTTTGAAGTTATTTTTAAAATTTTATGAGTGATTAAAATGAATGTAAATTGTAAATGAAACAAGTTTTCATCTGTATTATGAGTATAAAAAACTCTTTTTAAAAATTGCATAAATTAGCATTGATGGTTTATTGATTGATCTGCTGAATCATTAGTGATAGTTAATAAGTATAAATTTAAAAAAAATATGCTTACAACACTAGAATGATTTAATAATATTCAATGAAAATGTGTCCAATGTTAGTTTTAGTCACCAATATGTTATTTTTTATTCAAATTAAAAAATAAAATAAAAAAAATTATTCCAGAGTTATTAAAAAAAAAACACGTCTAGCATACAACTTTCAAATTAAATCATCAATATAGTAATGCAATTTAACTAGAAATTCCAAAATTACAATCTAGACTTACACACGCGTGACTTGCAAAAGTAAATAAAAGCAATAATCAAAAAAGCCAAGCTAAATCAATATCAAGCTTAACTCTTTTTTTTCTTATAAAATATTCAACTAGAAAAGTCGAGTTAATAATCAAAAAATAAAATAAATAAAAACAATACGCAACCTGTTTTAACAGCATATTCAAGAGAACACAAGCCGGTATTTCCCGTGGCACCAAAAATTACAATTTTCTTCATCATAATTATATCAGAGTCGTCCGGCGCGTTATATATGCGGGCTATATAATGAAGGGGCTACGTGACTTCTCACGGCTTGATGACGGCTGCTGCTGCTATATCCACGCTGCGCTACTCCCGCGGGCGCTGGGATGCTGGAATGATCTGCTCCAAATTGATCGTTAAAATGTTAAAAATAATTTTAAAAAATTTTAAAGATGCTGATCTTAATAGTGCATTTTTCAAAAATGATAGTTTTAATAATTGCATCTTTTTATTTTACAAGGGTAATGTTGATGAAAGTGTATAAAACCGGTTTTGTTTTAAAAGTAAGAATAAAAAAATACAATTAAAAATAATCACGATAAACCGAAGATTACAATATCTTCGATATAAGTTATTGCTCTTGTCTAATAATTTACAAAAAATTAAATAATATTTATTTATCAAATATAATGGTATAAATGACAAAATGATAATAAATACAAGCATGCGCAGTTTGTATGAAAAGGAGCGGGAATATTTAAAAAGTGATAGGAACTATTTATAAAATGTGTATCAAACTTCACGTTTTATAATTTTTATTGATGTAAAACTAAATTATTTAAAAATTTTTTTAAAAAGCACTATTTTCATCAAAAAATCAATTTTTTAAAATACATTTTTCATCATTTTTAAATCGTGCATATCTTTATAAAGAACATTTACAAGTTGCGCGCTAACAATGTTTTTTGCAAATAAAAAAAGGTACAATATAAATTAATACAAATTTCGAAAAATGCAATTTTAAAAGTATTTTATAAATTTTTTTCTTCAGTTTAGTAACAATTTTACAGTCAACTAGGTCTAACATCCTACAACAGTTTAATGAACGATCCCATATTTTTTACGTCATGTATGCGAGTGTGGGTGTATTTAATCAACGTATATGTACACACACGTAATCACTTATTTGCCTTAACTATCTCTGTACAAGAAATCAATCTCGAGAAAATGAAATAAATAAAATGAAAATTTTAAGAAATTAATTATTATTTATTTCACTTCAATCTTGTATATTGCATACAAGTTTCATAATCTGTATCAACATGTAAAATAAAAAAAAAATTAAGACGATACCACTATAAAACTTTATTTGTTCACTTAATTCTCTCTCGTACTAGTAATGCGATATAAATATTGAACTTTGAAAGACGATTATTTTTTACTCTAATTAGGTACCAGCTTTTAAAATTCTAGAATTTGATCGCGCAAACAAATCGTAGGTGTCCAAGCGATCGCGATTAGGCTGTAATTTGCATAAGTATTTATGTCGGCTGGAATTTTGAAATTGGCAAAGTACACATGGAAGCGAATAATTTTGTAAATTAAGTGACATGTCGCGTGACACGTATAGATTAATCCAAATTACTTGAACACAAAAATAAATTTCTAGTATTTTTTGTAAGACGAAAATTTATTTAAAACTTGGTGTATTATCAATAAAATATATTATTTAATCATTAGACATTTAAATTATTTATCCGCCCAAAGATATTATACATTTCTAATAATTTTTATACCACGTGTCATTTCTTTAAAGTACATAATAAAATTTATTTAATGCAGTTATGATAAAAAATTAAAAATTGTATCTTTATAAAATACCAATAATATAGTGAATATATTTTAAAAAATAAAAAAATAGCAAAAAAGTTGAGGGGGCACCCGGGTTTGAACCGGGGACCTCTCGATCTGCAGTCGAATGCTCTACCACTGAGCTATACCCCCAAGTTGACTACAGAGCGAAATATGGCCGTCTTGGGCCAGGAGCTATGAGTTGTTCGTATCTGCCTATTTTCAGGCGCTAACCACTTTGTATATTTACGTATTATAATGCTTTACATGATTAAAAATACATTTGACTTATTTTAAATAATTAATTTTTTATTAATTTTCTTATTTTTATTTAATTAATTTTTTATTAATTTTCTTATTTTTATTTAATTAATTTTTTTATTAAATTGTTTAATTGAAGAGCGATTTATCGGTATAACATTGAATAAATAAATATACAATAAATCGTTGCTCAATTGTACTTATTTTAAAGAAAGAAAAACATCTTTTATTTAATTACGTTGTAGAAAATCTTATAAAAAAAAAAAATTATCTTATGAAAAAACATATTTTTATCTCAGTTCATATAACAAATAAACTTTTAATTAGCTTTTTATTATGATTCAAAATCAATAAAGATTTTTCATGATTACAACAAACTTTTCCAATTTTTTCGATATCCCTATCATCAATTCCTGATAATTTGAATCAGACTTTCCATTTTGATTATCTCTTAATTTATTCCTTGGCTTCAACCATATCGATTTAATAATCACCTTTACGGTGCGCTTCTTCACAGCTTTCGCTTAGGAATTCACACACAAGAAGTGAGAAATTTTGTCAATAAAAATTTAATAAAAATCATCGTGATTGAATCTCTGTTAAAATAAAACTGTCTAAACTCTTACGAAACAGAATTTAGTTGTTCTTATTTATATTCTCTCCACAAATTTCAAACAAAAAAGCTTAAAAAGCTCAAAAGCTTTAAATTTCAAAATCAAAATTAATTTATTAAAAAATGATTAAACTCGAAATATTTTCATTCTCTACTTCATATCAACAAAATTTCAAAAATAATTATTAACAAACCAATCATTTATCAAATTCAAACAATCCATATTAAACTTTTCATTTTAAAAAAACTTCCTTAATCTCAATCTCCCCCCAGCATCACCCCCAAAAAAAAGTCAATTATCCTCCCACAAATTCCCCCTTCCCAAACAGATCTTCTCCCATAAAGCACCTAAAAAAAAAACCGGCATCACACAAAGTCACATACAGAATCAGTGCTGGTTCAAACAATATATATCACAAAGGTAAGCCACCTTCTATAGGTACACACAATCAAAAAAGAGAGAGAGAGAGAGAGTATAAAAGGGAGTCGGCCTCAAAATGGTCAGGAAAAGGAATCGCGAACGCGCGGGCGCGTATATATATACGCCTATCCCCACCCTCCACGTATATATATATCTAAAGGGCCGGTAGTGTGTTCCTAAGCAACACGCGCGCCCGCGGACACGATCGAGTACATAGTATATATGCGTGCACCGGCAGGTAAGTCTATACACAGACACACGTGCTTATAAGTGTGAGTGTATACATACTTATATATCGAAAAGAAGGCCTGGCTTTTAGGGAGGCACGGCTGGCTGTGCATCGTATGTATATATAGCGCGTGTCGTGCGGCCAAGCAGCAGTAGTAGTCGCGATGTGCCGAACGCGCGAGGACGCGCCTCCTTCTCGATTATATTAACCCGAGCTTTTTAACTCAAAGCCGTTGTCGTCGTCGTCGTCGTTGATGATGTTGATATTGACTCCAACACCGTCAATCTTGTTCTTTTGATGTTTTTTATACGTTAAGTCGTATATATATATATATATACATACAATAAGGAAGGAAGGATATTGTAGACCTGATGCGTGAGTATTTAATAGCTTTGATATTTAATAGCGTTCGCAATGTTTTTGCAAGTTTTACTTTCTTCCTTTCTTTTTTTTAGTATTGTCCTGTGTAGATGTATAATAGTAGGATTAACTTGTGGGATCAAATTTTAGTGGGGGGAGTTGTATTTTTATTCTTCTATTTTTTAAGTTTTTTTGATGGGTGTTTGATGTTGGGGTGAAATGCCTCTGTGTGTTAGTTCGTTTTGATTGGCAATTGTGTGATGGGAAAAGTTGAGGTGTAGGATATATAGACACGAGGTTGTGTGAATTTAGATTGGAAAGAAGAACAAATGAGAGGGGAATCTCTCTGGCTGTTTGCCTATTATTATTTTTTTTTTCTTCTTTTTTACTTCTTCCTTATGTCTCGATTTAAATTTGAATCTTGGTATTTAAGCTGGTTTTGTATAAATCACAAACTATAAAATTTACATCTTGTTAAATATTTTATACAAAATTTCATCAAATTTAATATTAGTTTCTATAATGTAACATTCACCATGGATATTTAATTGATTTCAAAATCAAAAAGTAATTCAACTTGTCACTGAATTTTCACTCTACACTGTACTTGACAGTTTAATGAATTTCAATACACGTCAGCTGTTGATTTCATAATTCACCCAAGTCATAAAAACGATCTTGTAAAAATACAATATTATTCAGTAAATCGAACGTTTTTTTTAAACCTTCGTTTGAAAGATACAATCACGCGAAGTTGAATAATTCACACCGCGCACGTGGGTTATGTATCGACGCTCTTTCTCTAATAAAGTTGAGTCGGTTTTACGTGGGTCGTCACTAAGTACATTCCATGAACTTAAAGTATATTTTTTCACCATGATAACGTTTGAAAATCAAAGTTTGAATTTTATCACTTCGATTCAAACCTTAAGGACTATTGCAATAAAAAGAAATTACCGATGTGATTGTAGAAATGGTGAAAGAAAAATACAAAGTAAGATAATAAGCTTCAGGATGGGTGTGGATACTAAGTTTTAAGCTTGGCACATTTTTTTTTTCTAGTGAACGTTTGAATTACCGTTATCATCTTCCTTTAATGGCAGTTGATTTTCATTTCTTTTTATCCTTTTGTGTTTTATTGTACGCTTCAGTACGCTTTTTTTGTGCTTGTTTTAAAATAGTGTATGTATACCTATAATATCATAAACAATCAGTTTAATGTAATTCGTGCAGAAAAATGTTATACTTGCCAAACTAGACACTTTATTATTGATACTTCTTTCAATATGTTGTTCGTCAATTAAAACATATTACACATATAATGACTTTTGAAATCCATCAAGCATGTCATTTTAACTACAAAAACTTTACTTCGATAAATTCTAAAAAACAGAACACAAAATTTTTAAAACATCCGCAATATTTAAATAACAGAGTAAGCTTACAACTGTCGTATTAGAGTATATAAAGTAAATCGAAAACGTTGCCTGATACTATATATATGTTAATAGAGAAAAGCAAACGTATAGAGACAAGGATCAAGAGGCACATGTATATATGTATGCATGTACGTATGTATTTACAGAGATTCCAAATGATCGTCGTGACACGCGAGTGATTTTACGCATACAGACACGTATACATACACACGTTTTAGCTATTGTTGCGAG
>JAPYZE010001395.1:0-22961 GCA_030522805.1 Leptomastidea abnormis | reverse complement strand
CGTCGTTCCTGCTCGTGTTGTGCGGTTACACTCGCCTTGCTTTTTTGTCGTCCCTCTTTTTTTTTTTTTTTTTTTTTTTTTTTTAAGAGGATGAGAAACAAATAAATTGAGAACCACTGAAAGGGACGTGTACCGGTTGTTCCACTCATGGAATGCGGATTGGTGCCTGTGTTGTTGTATTGAGCGAGAGTCTACAGGATAACCACACACTTATCGATATATGCTATATAGGCACACATGCTCTTACAACGTGTCGAATTTTTAGCTGGAAACGCTTATTTAAATGTATATTATGCTCATGTGTGATAATACTTGCTTCTGGAAATGTAAAGAAGAGTAAGAATAATTTTCGCTTCGTCAGACTGAGCTGATAAAGACGAGTATGATAAACGGAGGTGTTTGTAAGTTTGCATGTGTGCAAAAGAAGTGTGGAATATTCTACGAGATGAGATTAGTTTTCCAAGAGTTTGATCTGACCGACTGTATCCTACTGTTTCTATTGTTGATATGCATAGTCAGATGCGTGTTAACTTTTTTTTTTTTTTTAATTAAGCAAATATTGTTTTTTCATTTTGCGCAATCGAGATAGTTTGTTCGATCAATATTTATTTTTTTTTTATATTTTATGAATACAAAACAATGCTCAACAACATCGCTGAATCCAATTATTCTCGTCTGCTTTGTAAGTCTGCCTGAAATTAAAAAAATAAAGTATTGGATATGCATTTATCTTTTTCGTTCTTAGAATATTCTGGACTGTAAACATTATGTATACTCGTAAATTCATCTCGACGATGTAATTGTAGATTGGGATTAAATTATTGTTCTAGCGTAA
The DNA here is from genome assembly GCA_030522805.1 of Leptomastidea abnormis. Classification (NCBI taxonomy): domain Eukaryota; kingdom Metazoa; phylum Arthropoda; class Insecta; order Hymenoptera; family Encyrtidae; genus Leptomastidea; species Leptomastidea abnormis. Next base: position 22,126 of record JAPYZE010001395.1, on the reverse strand, counting down.
AAGCTGTATTGCAATCAGAGCATTTTACCTTGCATTTTTTTACATGCTCTTTTTCTTTCAATTATTTTGTATCGCATATAAAGTGCAAGTATGTATGAGCAAATAGAAGTAAATGGTCGATTGTTCGTGCAATAATTTTAATTAAGAAAATTTAAAAAACATATAAAAATAATATTAAAATTTTTATTTAATACAAAAATTTTTTACACATTAATATTAACAAGTGGAATATAAAAAATAACGCGTCATCGCGGATTTTCCATCCACTTACCCATTTTAATCATCAAACCTTTTAAAAACGTTGGGTTATTCCATAAAACTCGCATCCCTCAGTTATCCACCGCTAGGGAGAATCTTTTTTATTGTCGAAAAGGAAGGGACTCCTGTCGAGAGCGACACATTGTCTATAGGCACCGAACAAATTTTGTTTGCTGTTCAAACGTTTGTGGCGCCCTTTTTATAAAACGTATAAAAATAGAGAAAAAATAGGTACGTGAAGGACTAGTGCGAAGATATGTTTTTCCAGCGAATGCAATATAAAACTCCTCGACTTTTTTTTTAAATATGATGTTTTCTTAAAGAAAAATAATTTCTGGCACGATATTTTATTAATATTTAACGATCATGCGACCAAAAATCATGTTTACTTTTTTCATGCCTTAGTGATGGGATGATGCTTTTTTTTTTTTTTAAATTAACGATAAGACTTTTTAAGCTTCAGTGAATTTGATAATTAAGACGCGTGCCGTAAAAGCGTCGAAAATATTGATGTCCGCTTCGCTCGGTTATCAACAGAACCACACCAATCGTTTTCTTCAATTTTTCAATTTTTTTTTAATTTCTTCTTCTTTTAGACGAGTTTCGTAGAGGAAAAAATACATATCGATATCATGAAAAGAAAACAATATGAGCACGTGGTAGCGCGAAGGTTTTAAAAATAAAAAAAGAAAAGTAGTAAGACTAAGAGAACGAGACAGAACGAGATGAGGGAAAAAAAAGTATATTGCAATATCGAATGATAAGAACAATCGAAGGAAGTTGCGTCGAAGTAATCATTAATATGTATAAAACACGCGCAAACGAGGCTACTATATGCAAATCATATGTGTACGTTTGCTATACATGCTGGATATCAGTATATAGAGGGGAGAAGATACGAACAGAGTAAGAGATAGAGAGAGAGAGAGAGAGAGAGAGAGAGAGAGAGAGAGAGTGTGTGTGTGTGTTGAGAAACGAAGAGAGAGAGAAGCTGCTAATCTAAGTCGGTGGGATTTGATGAGGATGATCGCAGGTGCAGGAGCGTGTATTAAGCTGCTTTACTATTGATGCCTTTGAGCTTAGAAGGGATTAGCTTTTGGCTAATTATTTTGGAATTTGATGAATATTTTTGGTGATTATATATTGAGTTTGAAATGTAACTTGTATTTTAGGTATTATAAGTTTAGTGTTTCGTAGAATTTTATTATGCACAATGTTATAACATTTAAATTGATTAATTTTTTGTATTGAGATTTTTAAATATGTGAATTTTTTTTTTGTTACAGATGCAGCATTTTAAGTAATAAATTTTGAGAGCTGAAAAAAAATGGCAAGAAATCTGTGATTTCACTCGAATAAATCAACGTAATAAGATATAAAGTAAGTCTATAAATTGTGCAATTATTAATATTTTCTCAAAAGAATAATTTATTCCAAGCACATCTTTTTTTAAGCATAAAATGTATCTATTCTGTTATACCAGTTTACAATAAGAAAAGAAAAACGAGGTTTATAGCGTCACATAAAAATCAGTAAGAATTGAGCTTTAACCCACAATGGTATTCCAAACGATTGAGACGTATTCCAGAACAGCTGTGAATTCACAGCTCCGATACATATCTATACCTTATATTGTTGTTGCCGATAATCTCGCCTTTCAATGACTTGTTTTCTCCTCTTTCTTTACGCTGAATCTTATTCGTGACTGTTTTTTTTTTATTTTGACTCGATTCTAGGCTATTTTTATTAGGTCGCGATACTGAATGACATTCAGCGCGTGCCACAGTTCGCGGAAATTCAAGCACTGCGTATACCAATGGAAAACCAAATATATTCTGAGTATTATTCAATAGATTCTCACTTTTTTTAAAAAAAAAAGAACGTCTACTTACGCTTTTATGCCTACGGTTTTTTTATTTTTACTGAATAACTTTATAGCAAAAATTTTAATTAAAGTAACAAAAAACTTTTATAGACTTAAATAATTTTAAAATTGCTTAAATTGATCTCTACTAATAACAATACAGTAAAATCAAGCAGCTCATTTGTAGACAACAAGATGTATATCTTTAGCTAATCCAAAGATTAACGGTATAGGAAGATCGAGGATATAACATAACTCGTAGGAGTCACAGCTACTCTTAGCTTGTAGACTATAGCTATCAAACCTTATCTTCGTAGAATCGATTTTACAACGAGAAACCGCCAAGCTAAATGCTTCTCGCATATGTGCATGATATACTGTGCTTTAAATAGGAAGTAGAAGGAGATGGGAAGGAAAGCAAAAGGAAAGTCGAAGAAGGTCTTCCGGTTTGAATGCCTAAAATTTATACCCTTGTCTTTTGGACTGCCAACTTGCAAAATCAGTTTGAGATAGAAGAATTACTGTGGATTTACTTATAGGATAAATTAAATATGATAAAGGTCGTGTTTGAATTATAATTTTAAAAACTTGTTTTTTATAAAGTAAAAATTCACAAAAAAAATGTTAAATGCGCTGTTTAATTTTTTTAAAAACGCATTTGAAAAAAAAGTTAGTGAAAGCTTTAGGGCGATAAGTCGTGTAATGACTCAACAGATAACAGGTAACGATAAACGTAGTCTGACTCTCTTGAATACTGAAAAAGCGCGTTGATCCTTTTGTCAGACAGATCTTGAATATTTTTACCGTTTATCGCGTTTACGAGGAATTTTCTTTTCTCATAGGGTAGAGATTATTGCAAGCATAAGGTATGTGTACCTTTATACGAGGCCTTGAGAAGATATAGGGTAAAGCATTAAGACGAGGGTAATGCGTGCCGTTGAGATGCATAATTATATTTGTTTGAATATGATTAAAGTTAACGACATTACATTATTTGTTAGTTGAAGAAGAAATTTCTTAAATATTATTCTTAATATTTTTAAACAGATTAATATTAACGTGTTATTTTCTGAGATGAAAGGCAGATTTAAAAAATTTGAAAAGAGAATATTCAAAAGTGTTTGTAATAAGGGTTTTTATGAAAGAAATATTAATTGCTTGATTAATACAAATTTGAATAATTTTTCTTACTTGACATAATTTTTTTTTTTCAAGTTAACAAAATAGTAAATCAAACATCTCTAAAGAATTTTTTTTTTTTATAACGCAATTGCGTGTTTTCGAAACATTATTTACTTGCCACGCATGAAATATGTACTCGAGTATATTTTTTACGTATGATACAAATGTTTCTCATTTATTATTTATAAATAAGTCTTCAATTTATTTAAAAGAAGTTTTTAATTTTATTTTATTTACTTACAAATAAAATAAAAAAACTCAACATCCAACAATCCTATTCAAAACAAAAAATAACGCATCACTTATCAATTCTGTACAAAAAATTCGAAAACTTCAATATCACCTTTAACGAAAAATATTTTTCTCAAAATGACAATAGAACGCATACGACACATAACGTATATTCCCGATGATCCAACTCCACGTGCAAACATCCGTAAATACAAAGAGAATATCAGCAAAGAGAGAAAGTATCTTACTCCCTTTCCATCTATACGTGACGACGTATTTTACGGATCGTCGATTTCAAATGGTACGAATACCAACGCCTCGAAACTTGACACATGCACACGCAGCTTCAACTTTTCCTAGCACAAAGGAAATATTGTCTATTGTTCTATTTCGCGGAAAAAAGATGCATTAAAATGATTTTGACGACGGCGTCAATAAAAGTGGAGTCTGTTTTGGCTTGGAAGGATGTATCGTAATCCTTTTTTTTTTCATCCTTACTCTGTATAGATGAGCTTCTTATCAATCAAACAATAAAATGTATTATACGTTATCTTTTTCATCACTAGCACAATGGTAACTTATTTCTATTATTGTCATTGATAAAAAGAATTTGACTACACACCGTTTTATAGAAATATCTTCAAAATCATTTTGAACACGTAAAAAGAATAAGAAAAAGCTTAACAATTTTCCTTTCTAAAAAGGACATAAATTTAAAGAATGTTAGCATCTCCTTCCCATCTATCCTGACAGAACGAGACACTTTGTCTTCCCATCTAAATGCAAAAAATCATTATACAAAAACAAAAAAACCCTTGACAAGCCTATCAGACAAAATTCTTCCTTCATCTCAACAATCATTTTCACCAACAGTTTTCCTTCCTTATCATCCGATAATGATTGATAACCCAAATAATATAAAGATCAACGCCCCCTTTTTATTTCTTCCCTTCCAACAACAATAAACATTTCCCCTAATCTATCAAGATAGCACCCCTCAAATTTTCTTAACAGATTACGCAACCCCTCCACGTTTCTCACAAATTCTATCCCTCTTTCTCTTACCCTAAATACAACATATAGGTATACACCAAAGCGAATCTCAATCTCGTGCATATGTAACATCGCGGAATGGAGCGTTGATGTCTTGGGATTAGCATAAGCTACTCATTGGTGCGTGACTATCAGGACTACGTAATTGCTTCTTTGATTAGGTTGACTATAATTAATCAGGATAATCGGTATAGTAAGGAGGATAAAATTTAGCAAATCTTTAATTAGAACTACGGTCAGAAGGTGTTGCTTTGATCAAGTACATGGTAATTTGTTGTTAGATATAGATTAATGAGAAAGTTTATCAAAGGATGTTCAATGAGGTTTAAGTTTGTTGTGTGATGTATGTTGATACTGATATTATATCAAGCTATCAATACCATCTTATTAAAAGTGTTAATTGAACAATTTCAGTAAAACCTTTAATGATTGTTTGAAATAACAATTATTTGCTTAAATAGCTCACTTATTTCATCATGTAATTGTAGTTATATTTCGAACAAATAGTAGATAATTTTTCTGCTTGAGTTTTCTTGTTTTTTATAATATTAAAAATATAGAAAATAATTTACGAAAATTTCGCTCTGTCCGTTCATCAAACCACACCAAAAGTGTCATAAATATATTTATTTTTTGAGACATTTCTGTAGGCAGGCGTTGAAAACAGTATTGATAACTTTACTGTGTATGTTTCTCGCAGCTTTAAATGCAACGTTTCCGATAATTTACGATCGAAATATCGTATAGTCAAGCTATCAGCGGCTTTGGTATAACGAGTGAGCGATAAATCTTTGCTGGATCTCAGCTGCGTGTGTAAGCTTGGACTTTTCGAGATGTATTGATTCATTCATATGCGTATATTTTTCAACAACCTTACTAGTTTGTTCTTTCTTTTTTTTTCTTTATCGTCGTAACAATGAATTAAAATTAATTTGCAGTAAATGTAATTTCTGTATGTATAATAAACTCTTAATTCTACATATTTGAGAATATTCTTATCAATTAGTTCAGCCTTTCGTTTACACACGTACATGCTTTTATATAATAGTAGTGAGTTTTTGTTATCCTGCGTACATGCTACCGATCTTTTCTATTTTCTATTGAACTCTTTTTTACCTTCGTACATACATTCTTTACCCTTTTACGTTATCATACAAAATATTCATTTAAAAATAAAAAAAAACATGTTACAGATCAGTCTTAAATCTAACACTCTCTTTTATCCCCACTTATATATCAACAACCTATCGAATACATACGCTGATAAAGAAAAATCTCTACAGTCAAAACTATCCACAAGTCTTTCTTCCACTTCTCCACTAAACCAACATATAGGTATACTATACACAATCTCCATATATTTATACCCGAGGCAATTCGTTAATGAGCCGCCACACAGCAGAAAATTTCACTCTCACTCTCTCTCTCTCTCTTTCTTTCTTTTTTTCCTCTCACAAATCGTCTCTTTCCCTCTCTCTTCGTACACACCAAAGCTCAGCCATCTTCTCCTCCTTCTCTTCTTCTTCTTCTTCTTCTTCTTCTTCTTGCGGTCAGGCGCTCGCTGAATGGACGAAGCGCCGGGGCTATAACTCGGGGTCGTTGGGGCCACGATCCCGAGTGCGATGTCTCTGCTATACTAGTCGAACCGATTGCCTCCTCCTCGAAAGGTCGCGCACTGTGCGAGAGAGAATACGATACCTCCAACGACTTACGCTCCCGGAGGCGGCGGTGGCGAACCTCTTCCTGCTCAACGAGTATACATATACATATAACTGGGTATATTATACCCTGACGGGTAAATAAACGCGATTGGTGGATGCTTGTGTGTTTGTGTGTATGTATGTGTACTGACGATGATCTCTTGCTTGACTCTAACGTCAGCTGCTTTTACTGTCTCTCTGCTCTATCATATGCTATATATCACTTTTTCTCTTTTTCTTTCTTTTTTTTTTTACTTTTTTTTGTGGGTGCGTAAGCGTGTGTGCTTGACTTGAACGATAGTTTCTACAGATGGGACATTATATGCTTCCGGGTTTATTGGTAATGATTTTTCTAAATTGGGTTATGATCGGTTGTTACGAAATAGTTTTATTAAATGTATCGCTTTTGGATAATTTTTTTTTTACTTATTTAATTTCATCTTTTGCTAATTATTTCTGAGATGTATGATGTATGTTTTCAGATTTTGGAAAAATAAGCATTTTCTCTAATTTCTTTTAATACGATTTTTCTAGACATTTAAGAAGATTATTTTTCTTTGATTTTTTTGGAAGTCATCATTAATTTTGAAGGTACATAAATCAAGATAATGACAAATATAAGCAAAATTATTTAATTTTGAAAAAAATTTTCCAATGTATCATAAAACCAACATAACATCAACAATTTATATTCTACAATACGCATATGTATAATACTTACCCGAATATACACAATAAAAAAACCTAAAAATAGATCAATATATTCATAAGAACCAATATTCGCGATAACATTCGCATTCAACTTCGTCGACTAGATGCACGGATAATATTCCGTCGAGTATAAAAGGTATATACATTCGAAATCCCAAGAAAAGAAAAATAAAAATTTCCTCTTGCATATACTTGTTATACAGAGTTATTTTCAAGCGAAACTGATGACATGTTTTTCGATCCACTTTTGCTATATATCTGACCGTATTTTATGACTCGACTCGATAATATCAATTTTAAATTTTGCACAAAATCGACCAACACACATACGTGTATTGTGGGTGGTTTCTTTTCAAAGACATAGTTTGTATGGCTTGGTACCTTATTTGAAATTAAAATTTTTTTTTCCGCAACGACTTAACGTTTTACTCGTCTTGTACGTTTTGGTTAATTTACAATGCACATTTTTTTTTTAAATTGATCATTTGTTTTTTTGTATTATTTTTATAATCAATTTAAGGCCCATGTCTAGGCCAATGATATTATTTATAATTTAATTATTAGATGATGTGCTTCTTTAAAAAAAGTTTTTTCTTCTTTCATTTTTATTATTTAAATATGATTTCAAGTATTATTTTATATAACTAACCAAAAGAACATACTCGAATATCAAAGCAAATGCATAAATATCAATTTTCTTAATTCAAATAATTTTAAGCTTAAGATTTACACAATATCTATAACTAACATGATTATAACTTTAAGTTAAACTAAAAGATAACAGAGTAAGGAAACCACATTTGATAAGCTCGTCAACATTATTTTTTTGTCAAATCATTTTTTTTTCTTCTTAGCAACTCGTTTCTGTCTATATCTAAGAAAAAAACAATATTTTAAGACCCAAAAATAACCGAATAACCAATCTTGCTCATAAAAATAATAGCGATTAGAACGTACTTTTCCAACAAAATTAGAGTTTCCCTATTAATCATACGCATTTCGATAACATTTATTGAAATTAAGCAATTGTAAAATGCACGAGTAAGATTTCCAAAATGTTACAAAAAATATTGTCCTTGTAAGATGAACGTTAAAAAAATTCATATCAATATGTCAGATCATATCAGAATCGATATTATATTATAGTTCTTGACCATAGAATGACAGCCTGCGGTTGTTCCTAATGCAAAATACCCTAATTATCGAAAGTATTGAAAACAAGCATTAGCAACCATCCAAAATAGTTTGGTTTTGAGAAAAGTAAAAATATAAAAAATAGAAAAGTTTAAGTCAAGTTATAATCACTTTAGTTTCCTTAAACTAGTTTCCTGTCGTAAATATTGATTTGCAAGGACAAACTATGTACAAACGAATATGTCTGTCTATCTTTTACCCCAAGCAAGATCACTGTAGTTCTCTTTTCGCGATGTCAGTCACATTTTTAAATGGTGTGTTTCCTCTGTCTTTGCTTGAGTCAACGAAGAAGATTAATGGCGTGCTAGTATCGTGGACACTTTGAAAGGTGTGTGCATGGAGTCTGAGCGATGTCTTAAGGAAAATATACTTTTTAAAAAATTCAAAGAGGGAATAGTAGGATGTTTAGTAATAACTAAAATAAAAATCAGTTATTTTATTTACCATATTTTACTTAATTTTTGTAACCCCAAATATCCTCTTATTTACTTATTTCAGAATGGTACTGGTATTACACGGGGTCCTTCAGGACGATGTTCCTGCCAATAGTCGAGTTCTGTATGCAGCTCAGCCGATTTATCGTGAAACCGCTGCACAGATGCACATGATGCCAACAAAACTCGTAGGACCAGCTGGATTATTGTATCTTCAGCAGCGAGAAATGGCTGCTACTTTGCCACATGACAGTAAGTTACAACTTAAGATTCTATTTGAAAATTTTTTTTTTTTTAATTAATACGAGATTTATATTTTACTTGCAGAAAATGTAACTATCCTCGGTTCGGATGATATGACCACGTGTATAATTTGTGTCCTGAGGCATTCGGGTGAGTTGACGATCTATTTATTTTGTAATATAAAAATGACGTTATCCTTAATTAAAAAAAAAAAGGTTGCTTGGAAAGTATGCAATAAGGTTGTCTTTTCATCCCTCTTTTTTCTTGAACGACATTCTTGACATTTTCGTTAAGTTGTCATCCGGTATAAAATGAAGTCAACGTAAAGAGCTACGTACGTTGACGCGTCGATAAAAAAGCTATATATAAGACTAAGCAATTATACGCGCTCGCTTTAAACTCTATAGTCGAACTTTCAACATCGATTGCGTGAATATCATTGCTCAGTAATGCATCAAAAGGTGATTTTTAATTATGTTTTGTAAGATCAGCGTATATGATATGTTTATTAAAAAATCAAAATTTTGTAAAAAATGAATAAAATATTTAATTTTTTAAAGGAAATATATTTAATCATCAACATAAGGTAATAAAGTAAAAAAATTTTAAGGTACGCATTTTTGTTGGTAATTAAAAAGAAAATGTAATTATACAGATACCAGAAATATATATTCTCTCTTACTAGGTGACACGTAGCTTTGGTAAAAAGAAAAAAATTTAATCTCAATGACGCGTGGCTGCTGAAACTCTAACGTCATTAAAACCAAGCAAAATACATATAGACGGATGTTATTGAGCGCTATTTTTCTTTGCTTGACCGCTTATTGTTATCGTAATGGATATTTATATGTCTGGGGTTTTATATGCATTATCAGTGTAATCCAGTTTCCCCTCTGTCATTTTTTTTTTTTGTATTTTTTAATGTCTCTTCTTCATTCACCACATTATTCATTTATTTTATTATTTTCTAATACTGCTAGTTTTAACATATTTATAATTAAAAAGTAAATCCAATTGTAGGATCTTTAAATGTAGAACTAATAAAAAAAAGGACCACAAAATATGCCTGTAAGAAATTCAGGCTTGACACATGAATATTCTATGTCACATTAGTAATTCTACATCGTTAACGCATACCTCAGCACGTCTAATCTGTTTTCGAATACTTGCAACTCTCTTTACTATCTCGCAATTTTCGTCATTTTCTATTTACTAACCGATAATCAATAACTTAAAGCAAAATTTTTTATTCAAGTAGATTTTTTTTACTGTGAATTGGCAATAAAATTTTAAATTAGATTTCTATAATTATTGCGATGCTTGCAAAAGCATACGTGATTACCTCTTACTTAGAATACAATTTGACTATTTAAATATTTGCAAGGTCTGACTATCAAGAGCTTTAATTACATCGGCAATTCGCATTGTTAACTGTTCCTCCGAGATAACAACGTTTAATTTGATTTTGTAAAGCTATGTTGTTATTACAGTGACACTTAAAGTGTAGATATTTTTCATTTATAAATTCTTATCATGTTCCCTTTTAAAGATGTTTTTCCGGTTTCATTTAGAAAAACAGTATTTTCAACTCCAGTGACATGAAGATGATTATGAATTATCACGTGTTACACTGATGACTAGTGTGTTTACTAAAATCGAAAAAATAAAAAAAAATTGTGTTATCTGTCTATTGAATCCGCATCATAAATTTTTCTTAAAGATAGTTTTACAATATTTTTCCAGAACTTTTAACTACATTTATTTATAAATATTCCATTTGGCAAAACGATATTCATTTTGTCAAGGCAAACAAACTAGCACGAAAAAAAAAACCCAAGTCTAATTATACATACAGTCAGCCATGTATTTTGAATTAGCATACATTGAGACTTACGCTGAAAACAACCGAGGGACACACATTGTATATTTCTCTATACTTTGTATGATAATGTCAACTCGTAAAATCTATAATTACCTATTACGAGTCAATGATAAATAAAAAAAAAAAATTTTTTTTAAAAAAGAAAATTGTTGTGCTTATATTTTATAGGTTCAGGTGCTTCGGCAATGGCACATATGGATGGTTCTGGTACCGAAGATGCAGCTGCCCTTATGATACAAAGGGTGTCGGAGCTTGCACTTGGTTATCCCGAAGGACGACTTGAACTTCAACTAGTCGGTGGTTATTCGGATCCTCGAAGCTATTCCGAGGAGTTGTTTCACAATATTTTATGTGAGTGTTTGTTGATTGTCTTTGTTTTAGTATAGTATATCTATAGGTTCATAGGACAAGTTTAATTGGAGGCTTGAGAAGTTGAATTGGTTTATTTTAGTTTTGGTAAACACCATGAAAAAACGTTAACGAGTGTATCTATTTTTTTTTTCTTTTGATTTAGCGGCATTTCACAAGCAGCCTGTTGAAATCGATTTGACACTCTGCTGCGTAGGTGAACTTAATACAACTGTAAGAGGTGGCATTCATTGGCCGATTATTTATGGAATCGGTTTAAACGTTAAGACTGGAGAAATTTTCCCAGCTACTTTTCCAGATAAAGGTCCGGATCAGCCACTTAGATGTGCTAGGCATTTAACTGGCGGACAACAGGTATTGTTATATTTACTATTTTTTTTTTTTTTTTTAACTTATTGAATAATACAATTAAATTATTAAATAATGTAAATAAAAAATAAATACTTATAATTTAATTATTAAATAATTTATTTATTCAATCCACAAGGTACTAGACGTCTACGATTGTACACTAGGTCTTTTGAAAATTGGCCCATTCAATTACGATCCACTACGCGGTGTTGATTTGTGGCTAGCCCAATCCGATCAGTTTATCCTACAGCATCTGTCAACATCACCGGACGTCGAGCTTCCTCATTTCGTCTCTCAGGTAATGTGTGTTTTAAACTTGTTTACCAAAGAATAGATACACCTCTCATTAACCAACTCCCGTATATTAGCTTTTACAATGATAACATTGTTAGCTTACAATTATTATCATTAATTATATTGATTTAACTTTTAAATATTGCTAAGTTTTTTTATATATAAAATAAACCTGAGATTTGTATAAAATTTAGATTTATAATATATTACGATGTATCTTATATCATATATCAAGTAACATGAATTTATCAATAAAAACAAAATTCAATAACAAATTCAACATGTACAATAAACCAAGTATCGACTTCCTATGCTTACAGATCCGTGCCACACTCAAGTACATCCAGGATAATCAGTTTCCAGCGGTCACAGTGTTCCGAGACAACAGGCCACGTTATTATCAGCGTGACGAGCAAACCGGTGGTTGGCAGCCAATAAGATATTAATCTCCTATCCTATGCACCTAATTCACCCTGCTCGTCTCCCTAATTTTACTCTTTGATTGACCGAATTTACGATGCTTGCATTGTGTATGAGGGGTATGATTTGTGTACAGTCGATGATAGACTTTTTTACGTTAAAAACTTTTCGAAAGTCTTGCCTTTTTTTTTGTTGAATTTTGTATTTTTCTTTTTTTTTCATATTTTTTTTGTTTATAATTTTTGCGAATTGTGTAAGCGTGTGATTTATTTCAATGATTGACTCAATTTTTTTCTTTTTTTTTTTTAAACAATTGACGTGTAAATTTAAGTTTTGTGTGAATATTAATTTGACTCCATGACAAAAAATAAATATCGCTTTGAATTTAATTTTGAGATTATGTTTTTGTTTGGGAAGGATAATATGTTTCATTTAATAACTTTATTTATTACTAGACATGCGATATTTATTCATTATTTTGGAGATTAGACTAAACAGAAATTTTAGAATTAGAATGTTTGTTATTGATAAAAAAAAAAATGCAAAATATTTAAAAATAAAACTTTTACATATATAACAAAAATTTTATGATGATTGCTGCTGATAACTACTACCGAACTTTATATTAAAAAAAATTTTGCAAGTTAATGCACCAAGAATTTCATGTGAAATCTTGGCATATAATGTTGAAGAATTCGAATTTAAAAAATGTATAGTTTAATTTTTTGACTATTTATTTAAAATATTTGTTCTACAAATTTCATTTCCATAATTGTAAGCATAATATTTAAAAATAATGACAAATTAGTTATATGATAAAGTATTGGTACTAAATTGAAAAACGTTCATGTACAGTAATCCATTTTTGTTCTTAATTACTGACATTAATTATTACATCATAATAACAAAACTTTGGTTATATTTAAAACTAAATTACTCATAATGACTTTCGATATTAGTAAAAAAATTTTTTATTTAGTTTCTAAAATAAAATTATCATCCCACGTTATTTCCAGCGAATCAAATTATCTACGCAAAAATAGAATTTGAGATTAGATATGATACAACAAAAAAATGCTATGAGTGTAAATAAATAATAAATAATAAATAGGTGTTACATGATTGATACTCAGGTGAATCTTAAAAATAAATTTAAAAAATTGTTATTAAAAATTAAGGAAATAAAAATATTGAACATTTGCATTAACTCTAAAATTAATAAACACGTATGTTTAAAAACATTAAGATTCACGTGAGATTCATTTCAAAACAGCTATGCATTATCTTATCATATGTGAACAAAATAATCAGCTGACCGACGATGTTTACTATGAGAATATAAATCCGTCTATACATTAAAATTTGCATTTGCTAAAAGTATCACGATTCTATTCTTCGCTTTTTCATAAAAGCATTCAAGGTGGTGTTTATGGTTTTATTTACTTATAAGAAGAAAAAAAAACAAAATGTTGTCTAATACTCGTAAGCAAGAAATTAATATGTAATTTTGTTCAAAAGATAATACGATAAATTTAATAAATATTACAATTTAAAAACTATGTTTATACATTATTAAATATATTTAAATAATTTAATATATTAGTGATAAATATCTATTATGTAAAATATAATAACAAAGATTTGTCGGATCAATGTAACAATTGCAATGCAAATGACTTTACTAATTTAAAATAGCAATTAAATGATAATATACAGTTTGAACAATCCCAGTTTTTTCACTTTGTATTAAAAAATGCAATTGCTTGCATTATTTATTAAATGATTTTAGTAAGCAAGACTTTTTTTATCATACCGCTGTTAATCACTTATGCCTTTTTTTTACAATTGCTTTAAAATGCATCTTTTAACTTGTTATTTTTTATTAACTTATTTTTTTAATTTAACTTTTTTGAATAAATAAACGACATGAAATAAAAATATTACATTTAAGGTAGATAATTGTTTAATAAATAAAAAAAAAGTAACATTTATTTGTTGATTCATTTACATAATCCACTTATCCATTTTCATTTTATTTTTAAATTTATAAAACTATCCAATAGTAAGCATTGCCTAATAAGCTCAATAAATAATACGTTTATTAAAAATTTACATCCAGAGAATATACTCTTACCTATTCAAGTACGTGAGCTACAACAGAAATATAACTTCGTAAATTTGTTCTTTAAGCTCTTTAAGCTAAAAGCTCTTTTTGCATCGTTAAAACATCATATTAGCCGAGTAGAACTCTACTTCCACTTCATATTTAATTTATTTTTAAGTAGCATATTGTTAGAGATTATTCATACAAAAACGTTTTACCCATCATATCTCATATCAAGATTAAAGTTTTTTGTAAAATTTTTTTAATTTCTGATTTAATAAAAATTTTGACTTTGAAACATTATATAACTCATAAAAATAATAATTAAATTAAGTTATGTAATGGATCTACTAATAATTATTTCATAATAATAAGTTATGCTTTTTCGGATCAATTAATCATATCATTACATTAATTCGTAAACCACTAATTAGCGAGACTTGTTCACCAAAGCATATATGACTGAATCAAATTTATTAATTATTAACGGATGGTACTACAGTTGCTGCACTTTTGTTATCAATATCAAATATGAAGATCAGACTAACGATTATTAGGTATAGAAACCAATAATTCATTCAAATATCAATCAATAAATCATTGACTCTCAAGGCATGCGAATAATACGTTAATTTTACAATCTGATTACAATTTCAATATATTTACTAATTATGTTGTATACGAAAAATAAAGTAACAAATTATTTATTAGTAAATAATTCAAATTGAAAATGTTTTCTAGTCACTTCCTTATCCAATGAAAAGAAAATTAGTTTACAAAAAAATAAGATCAAAATCATTTTCCAAAAAAAAAAAAAAAATAATCATCGCAGCTCTTTGTTTCCTGACTTAGCAATATTTTTTCATCTTTTAATCTGAGGTATTCACATCATCAGTTATTAATTCAGTTCGATGAGTTTCCAATTTTCACGTGGACAAAAGGACCAAGGGTGAATCACAATAAAACTCAGAGAGGTGTAGTAAGCCCAATTGATTTCATACCAAAAGTTAACGTCCGTTAATCTCAACTGCCCAATCAATTAAGGTGCGAGTGGGTCTATTCTTACAGGAAAAATATCACTTCGATAGAAAAATATTACGTGTGAAGGACAAGAAACTCGTCAAACAAACTAGATTTGTAAGCGGATTTTCTCTTTGCTTTTTATTTCGTATATCATTAACAATCCATGTTTGTGACTTTGCTGTTTCATTTTTCTGTGTAATTGAATTTTTCCATTCTTAGATAAATAATTATTAAATTTCAAAGAAATTATGGTAAACAGAATTCTTTTCAAATTATAATCTTGATCAAGCTCAAGTTACATTATTTGAAAATTTAATTTCATCGAAAGTATTTAATGACATACCTTTGTAACAACTTAAAAAATTGTAATATATTTAAATACAACAAGCATATTTAGACATTAAGCTAAATCAAGTGTTTTTTTATCCAGCCAGAATATAATTCCCAGCACGACGAGCAATGCAGTTTTTAGTTTTGAGAAAAGAGCAACTATGACACACGACAAAGTATATCTTCTAGATATTTTTCTCACGTATGTAGCGAGACATATATATACTTGGAATATTTCGTATTGTATATCCGTATGCATGAGCCAAACGCGAGCTTTTTATATGAAAAGCAGCAACGAAAATAAAGTGCATTTTTTGGTATATTCATTACTTTGTTTTTGTTTGTTTTTTTTTTCAAACGCGAGCTAGTTAGGAAAAATATAAAAAAAATGGCTGTAATGAAACTGGGTCAATTACAAAATGGATTGTTAAACTTGGTATGCAACGATTAAATTTAATTACAATATAGAATATATCCTCGTATACATACGTCATTCTATACGTTATTTTATACGTTTGACCAGTTTTTCAATTGTGAGTTTTATAATTGAGTGCTTTTTTTTATTTTCTATTTCGTTAACCGTTTATTTTTGTTTTTCAACAAGAGAGAGAGAGAGAGATAGAAAGAAATTTGATCAGTGGAGTTTAAGCTGTTCCAATTTTAAAAGCTATATACAATTGAACTAACGCTTCAAAGTGCGACTGACGTTTTATAGGCCGTTAAATTTGAATTTTTATTTTTTTTTTCCCTGGTGTCAAACGAAAGAGTTTTAGAAACGAAATAATCCAATGTTTTGCAATTGTAAAAATACAGTTTTGATAAAAATTTCGATTTGAAACATTTTATGTTCAACCAAAAATTCAATCAAAAATGAATAACATCTAAATCAAAAATATATAAAAACTCAGTTTAATAAAAACTAATACTTTTTCATTATTTTTTTTTTTCAATTCACTATAAAATAAAATATATTTTAAATCAAAATGCTTCAAGAGTTTAAATCAAATTCATTCAAAATCCAAAACTCCAAGAATCTCCTTTTTCTTCAACGTTTCGATTGAATTTTCAGTCCCCAGGCTCAAGCTTTAACTTGGCTTGTTAAACTGTAACATCAAGCTTGCGAGTATGTGGCATTAATGAGACGCAAGAGGGTATATAGGCACTCCTCTCCGACCTTACACAGCTTTCTCTTAGTATAACCCATCGATGCAAAGGCTCAAAGAGAGCAGCAGCCCGCACGTCATCATCTTTGCCCCGACGCTCAATTACTTGCCTATAGCCCAACCGCAAATGCACCTTGAATATATGGTATGTGTATATACGCCTATAGTTATATATATGACTTGCTGGGTTATATGGAGCATCAAAATCGGTTTATTTATAACGCCTGTTTGAGATGATACTTTTTTTTTCTTCATTTTGTGTCATTTTTAAAATAGATCAAAGGCTTGTTTAACAGCGTATAATAATATGCTGAATAGTTGATGATACGAGGTATAAGTGACTAATTTTATCAAGTGAGGCAATGAATAAATTGTGCCAGATTTGTTTTCTTATGGATTAAACGGAGAACACTTAGTTTTGTGTTTAAAAAAATCTTGATTCCATAAAACACATTTACCATGTAATTAATTTTAAAAACCTATATAATTTAACTTTTAACATCAGATATGTCAAAATAACGTACAGACGATAAATCAGTAGTATAGTGTCAAATTAGTCAGACGGACAAAAGAATTTGTTTGCTTTAGAATATATTATATATTTTACAGAAGAAAAAAGGCTACGTTTGATAATCATTACACGATAAGATAATATAATCACGATTCTTTCCCTCAACGCACATACATTTATTCATATAAAACCTTGCCTAAATATACACGCCCTTTCAATTTCAAAAAGTAACCCTTATCTTTCATCCTTAATAAAAAAAAAGAATAAAAAAAGAAAAAAGAAAGGTCGTGGTGACGCTTAAAAATTCACAGCCCCTAACGACAAATTATCTTTCGGTCAGATTTAAATCCGAAATCTAAAAGAAAAAGAAAAAAAAATAAAAGAGAAAATATCTAAGGGTAAGGAGTAACTAGAGCTGCGCAGGAAAATTACGATAAAGGTGCGTATAGCGCGATACGCGCGTGCGCCAGTATATATGTATATCCAAAGCCGGCGGCGTTTTGTATAAGCCGGGTCCTACAATACTAGACTATAGAGAACATCTCCAGTGCCGCTTCGACTGCGTAGCTGTACGCTCGCGTCGGGTGTGTGTGTGTGTGTGTCGCGTTAAATTTTATTCGTGTTGTGTTTATTCTATATGTAATTTACAAGTGTTAAGGGATATTATTGAGAAAAAATATTTCTTTGGTGACTTGGTGACTTGGTTCCTGTTTATGGATATTTAATTTTTACTATTGGTGAGTTTATTTTATTTTTTTTTAATTACTTTTTTTTTTTCTTGTCCTTGTTTTGTTTTGTTGCTTGAGTTGTTAAAAAAGGAATGATGTGCTCTTTAAGGAAATGAATAATCTGTTAGGTTTCTTCATAAAGTTAAATGAAATTTTTGTATGCTCATATATGCTTGATGATTTCTTGATTGTGGCTTACGCGCAAAAGTATTTTGCGATTTTAATTTGCGGCTTCTCGGTACTTGTACTAATTTTATCGGAATTTATTTATATTTTAGAAACAAAAACTTTTTATCAATATTATATTTCATTTAAAATTAAAGTCCATCATCATCAAAGAATTTGTAGCAAAGGACTTCTCACCACATTTGTATTATTGCAATATTTAATAACACTGGTGGTATACATTCTGATGATGAACATATGAAAATTGTATGACTATCTATTTCGGGTTACTCAAAGACAATTAAATTTTCATAACTAATCAACTGTATATATGTTTTAGCTTAGAGAGTATCCCTATACCAAGTAATATCATAATTTATAACTTGATTTGACGTGAAACAAATTAACAAAACAGTCATATATAGCTTTATATATATTAATATATCATAATTGGAGAACTAGGCGAATAAATTAATTTACATAATATATTTGTCATATTACAATTTCACAGTAGTAAATATCATGACAGTTTTGTGTACAAACAATAGTTTTACTTTACAAAACTAAATTTCAAAAGTAAAACCTAGTTAATAAATTTAATTCTTCAATTGTTTCCATAATTTTTGTCTAAAAGTCTCATTTCCACTCTGAGTTTATTGCAATGGCAATATGTTTCATCAAAAGCCATATTTCGAACTTTTTAAACAATGTCATCATAAGCTTATATATAGAAAACTTTAACCGCAACAATTTTCACTAAAATTGCTGGTTAGTAAACTTTTATCAAACGTTCCATCGGTATCTTTTGAATAGATTCCTCTTCGTATACTGAAAACTCATGACATAAATTAAACTAAACGCGTACATTAATTACCCAACTGGTTAAGAACCTACTTTGAATTTATACGATTTTTGAATTATCAACTTTAATGGAATAATAAGAGAGAGAGAGAATGGATGAGTCAAAAGTTGAGTTCATAATTAATGTTGAGAAAGATAGGAAACTTAATCTGTTTCAGAAATATATTAATTTTAATGCACTTATCCCTGCTTTTCTTTGCTAATTAACATTAATTTAGATCTTATGAAATTCGTTTGCCCTTTTTCTTACATCTTATATAAATGAGCTTTAAAACAATTTTCCGCAACTTTTACGAACAAAATTAATTTTCAATTTGTTTTAAACCAAAAAATTTAGTTTAAAATTCAGTAACAATACACACGAAAAAACGCAAACACAAAAAAACTCTCTTTATATTCCCAGGATGATAAGTTGCGCGGGTCGGCGAACTGTGATAACCGAGAGAGCACGTGTGCTCTTTGTCGCTATACGCCAAGTGTTATACTTATTTGTCCGCGCGAAAAAAAATTTTCCTCTTCTTGGCTTTTAGAGCTGCGTTTGAATATTTTACGACGATTACTCTTTTCGCGTGTCCGCATGTTTGTCGATCCAAGCTCTCTCTTTTTTCTCACTCATATTTTTTTTTTATTCTCTGAATTGAAGCAGCGATAGAGATATTTTCTATGACTTTTATTAGGTTAATGTTATCGTTGATCCGATGTAATTCTGAATTTTTCTAGCAAAAATCGTGAAAATATCATCTACGAGAATAAATCTTTTACGATGATTGCAGTTTCGACGTGACTGATGTTTAATATGTTACGATGTACGATTGCGGCAATAACTTCTTTTATTACTATTTCTGTCTTTTTTTAAAAGAGGGATATGATTCGTTGTTTGGAAATAAATAATTATTGGCGAAAATTAATAAATAATTGTGAAATAAAAAGTAAAAGAATTGAATGTCTGAATTAATTTGGTATTTATGGTATTTATATAGCTTGATAGAAAAAATGTTCTTTAAAATTTTAATTAATGCTCTTTGAAAGTATTTATGTATTTTTATATATACATATTTCTATTTAAAATCAGTTTTTATAATTAATTGGATCCAACAGTTTTTATCGTTTCTCAAACAACATAATAATTTATTCCATTTAATAATTCTCGACTTTATTTATGTTCTATAATTGCACAAGCGTTATTCTTTTTTAACGAATACAAATATTTGTACACGAGCTTTCAATTAAAATGGAATAAGAACATTCTTTCAATTTTCTTATATAAACCGGATATGATTATCTTATAAAAAATGATTCTTTGAAGAAAACAAAAGAGATTTAAAAAAAAAATTTGTATCTTACGTTAACAAATAAATATTTAAATTCCATCAAATTTGAATTATCACGATTCAAAAAGTTTTAAAATTAAACTTGACCTAAATAAATGTTTAAAGAATTGAAATAGAACTTTCTCTCTCTCTCTATCTCTCTATTAACTAAAAATAAATCACGATACGTCTACCTTTTTATTCATATATCATATTTTCATTGTTTCATTTTCACAGTTCCAACATTACCGTAGATAATTTATCTTTAATCAATCGTAGTACGATTGTGAAGTTGAGATTAAAGTACATACGTTGTAGACATATGTCGTTTCACGGGCTTTGACTCCTCTTTGTTTGACCATGAGTTTCTCAGGTCTCTCGAGAGGCATAAAGAGGAAATAGAATAAAAATAAAAAAAAATAAACTCAACTTTTCCACTCATCGTTATTCTTCTATTGTTTTTTATCGTACAATTTTCAATTATTTTTGTTTAATATTATTTATTTTTTATTAAATTTTCATTTAATTGTTTTTTATTTAATTGAATGAACAATTACAATTGTAACAAATCAAGACAATTTTTCAAAATTAAAATCCAAGTTGATTTAATTGAAATTTATTTAAATCAAGTTTCAATTATAAAAAAAAAGCCTATCCAATCTACCAGTTGTCCTACTTTACATACGGACACATACATTTAAATTAGTTATTCGAAAAAAAGCTTTATTTATTTTTTTTTTGTTTCATAAATTCTTATTTGTATTTTTATTTCTCCAAGTAAAATTACGAGAACCAGATGGAAATTTAATGCAAGTGTCACATACGAGACGATGTCACGTTCATATGTATATGCAACACAAACACACAAATCACACAATCATTTATTTTTCATATATTTATGCCCACATTTAAAAAATAACTGACGTATTTAAAAAAAAAACCGGTAAAACCAAATATTCCATCTACGCTTGACTTATAAAAAAAAAAACATTATTTATTAAAACCATCACCTTTATATAAAAATCACCTCAATCAATCACCAACACACAAAACGTAAACAAACTTACAATAAAAGAAAAAAAAAATATCATCACTACTCACTGAATAATCTCTCCAAACCCTAGCGTACGCGCTAATACGTTTATATAATATACGAGCAAAGCACTCGCCGACAAAAGCATTCAGGTAAAGCTTTGCCAACCGCTCCCAGGGGCACTTTCCGTATACTATTCTATAACTTCCAGGAGAGATAGAAAAAAAAAGAGAGAGTGAACCAAGCACTATCGCGCATACGTCGTTTGCCGGATGACCCCTACGCGAAAGCACAAGCGAAAAAGAAAGCTCACTCACGGGAGATCCGTAATGCGGAAGTGACGGACTTGGGGGCAAAGTAAAGTGGATCCACTCATCGCTTTTCTGCATTTCAACGTGAGAGATATTCGGCACCTTTTTTCCCTTTTTTTTTTTTTCTGAGTGTAAGCCTCTTTGTGCATTAGCTGCTATATACTGTTGGTAGAGAGTCTTTGATTGTACGTCAAATGGAATAAATCTATAGCGAAAAAAAAAAAAATAATATATTAAATTTGATTTTTGTAATATTATTAAATTTACTTGCATTGGTTAAAAACTTTGATAAAATTATATTTACCATTTCAATTAAATTTAACATTATTACAATCATCAAATTTAATATATTATTTTTTTTTTTTTTCGCTATAGATTTATTCCATTTGACGTACAATCAA
>JAPYZE010001394.1:0-33812 GCA_030522805.1 Leptomastidea abnormis | reverse complement strand
AAAAAAAATAAATGAAAAAAAAAAAAAAAAAAAAAAAAAAAAAAAAAAAAAAAAAAAAAAAAACAAAAACAGCAAACTACAGTAATATAAAACCAACAGACAAAAAAAAAATGCTTACACAAAAAGATAAAGCTGCAGCTGTTGTCCCCTTATCAACATAAACAAAGTAAAAAAAAAAAAAAAAGCAAATACATATCATACACAGAAAACACAAAAATGCAGCAGAAAACACAAGAGCGATGGAACATTATGCAGAAAGAAAAAATATAGAAATAGCAAAAAGTATATAGATATAGATGCACTTCGATGTATGAAACGTTCAAAGAGAGTAAAAGAGAGAGAGAGCTTGCAAGCAGAATAAGAGAGAAAAAGAAATATAAAAAGCAAAGGGAACATACTAACTCTGACGGACGTATGGATGGACGAATATACAATACCATATACCTATATACGTGTGCGTGTGCGGTCTGTCTCGCGAATAAGAGACCAAAGAGAGAGAGAAAGAGAAATAAGAGAGGAAGAGAAAAGCAGCAGCAGCTATATACCA
Source organism: Leptomastidea abnormis (assembly GCA_030522805.1). Lineage (NCBI taxonomy): Eukaryota > Metazoa > Arthropoda > Insecta > Hymenoptera > Encyrtidae > Leptomastidea > Leptomastidea abnormis. The sequence continues at coordinate 33,265 of JAPYZE010001394.1, read as the reverse complement.
GGCAGTGGTGGTTGGCTACGTCGGGGGGTGATAACCTCTCATTGTTCATGACACACGCGTTCTCTGAAACGTGTTATCGCGACATCCGCTCTTTCTCTCTCTCTTTCTCTTTCTATTTGCCATGTAGTATGTATACTTGCATGTACATATACTACAACAACTCGAGCTTTGCTGCTGGTTACTCTGCTGCTGCCGACCCATGTCGTTTTTACTTTGCGCGCACGCGCTCGTGCATCTGCTGCTGTTGTTGTGTGTGTGTGTCGTTGTCATCGTCGTCGGAGCACAACGCGGTACATTAGAGTAGATTGGACTGCCTCCTCCACCTACTTCTTTCTCACACTCTTCTTTGATGCGGCTGCCTTTACGACCCTGCGTTCTACCGAGGACGACGACGACGACAACGACGAATTGCTTCACATCAAAATGTTTTGGTCGCTCCTATATATCTCTTTTTCTCTCTCTCTCTCTCTCTCTCTCTCTCTCTCTCTTTCTCTTTATATCTTATTTTTTATTGCCAACATTAGAGATGTATGCACTTATACTCTCTTGCATGTCTCAACGGCAGATTTCAATTACCACGCGTACATATTATTATAGTCAGCAGTTATCTCGTCTTCTCGTATTTTTATTTTATTTTTTCATTCTCTTTTTTCTTCACCCCATTCCACAGCCCCGTTCATTTCCGTTTCCGGAAACTTCTTTCTTCAAGCGAATTTATATATAAGTATATACCTCCCCGTGCACTGCTGTTCTCATTTTTTTTTTATTTTTTTATTTCACCCATTTTCCTTGGCCTGCATTCATACACTTCTCTTTCTTTTTTTTTCTTCGCCTACTACTACTTTCAACTCTCTCGTATTACTTTCAATTTCAGACCAAGTAGGCGCACACCGCGATTATAGTCAGTCGCGACTACGACTACGACTACTACTACTATTACTACTACTACTGCTATAACTACGAGGACTATACGGCCAATCGAGGTAGAACTTCGTTTTCCGTAATTTCACGTACCGATGGCTCGGTGCCAATTCCGAGTCGATAAATACACTCCTCTATACCACCACCACCACCACCACCAAAGGTTCTCTTCTCCACGGTGTGGTTGGCAATGTGTATGTGTGCGAGTAAGTGGAGTATGTATGTGTGTGTATGTGCAGAGAGAGAGAGAGAGCTATTGTTGAAAAGTGCCCGAATCATGCTAGATAATCTTATTGTTAGGGGCCGATTTCGAAGTTGCACGCGTTACAGAGAGAGAGAAAGAGAGAATCTAGCTCTATATCCGTACGGGATTTACTGCTATGTGATTTGCCGTTAAATTTCACTTTCCTTCGAACGCGCCCCACATCTATTATTATATATATACATGTATATGTGTGTGTGTGTATGTTTGGAGATAGTTGTTTGCCTGTTTTACTATTTGAAATGATAAAATAAAAAAATTTTTAAAAAAAGTCGCATGGATTATTTGTATGTGTCTTGAGCTCCCTAAGTCGTTTGTTGTTCCTATAAATAATGATAACTTCCTGCTTACGTAAATTATTTTATAATTTAATGTCCTTTACGGGAAAATGAATTTTGTAATAGTTTCTATTGTGAAATAATATAATTTTATTTCCTGTTATTTTTTTTTCTTCCTTTTTTTTACGAAAATACACAGCAATCGTATAACGTGTGTTAGTTTACTTTTTAAAAGCATAACAGAATAAAAAAAAAAATCTCCAAAAAAAAAGTAGAATACTAAAAAAAAAAAAAAATTTGATTTCAACGTTGTACAACAGCAAGGCATCGACAGGTCGTCCATTCAAGCATAAAAAAAATCGAAAGCCAATATCGCGTGCTACGCCAATACGTAAATTTCAAATTTTCTCATCCGAAACGGTACAAAGGGAGGGAATGGTGACACTATCAAATCGCCACCAAAATGCCTCTCTGGTCCTACAATATGCAAAAGTGTGAAAAAAAAAACAAAGAGAGTCACGTGAAAGTGATGGGTCACAGTGGGATATATACAACAGTAGCAGCAGCAGCAACTAGTACAATGTATAAGCAAAGCAAACGCATCGTGAACTCTATATACTATTCCCGCTTCTGCGACTACTACTACTATTACATACTATTCCCCGATTGATATTGTTTGGCCGTTTGGTATTCCAGATTAATCATTCAGGCGACTGACCGTTCCGACACATAATCCGATCGCAATTAAGGGGTCCGAGGGAGAAAGCTTGGAGAACCGGCTGAATAACAGAGAGAGAGAAATACCTAACAGTATATAGTAGGAGGAGATGATAGTGCTAGTGGTTAAGCCTGGAGGAAGTATAGGTTCGCGCTATAGGTTGTACCTTGCTCCAAATGTTAACCGAGCGATATGGGCAAGCATGTATAAACGTACGTATAGATATACGCGTGTGTGTATGTATTTAGCGCATCAGTTATATATCGAGTATAGAACAAGAGAGAGAGAGAGAGAGAGAGAGAGAGAGAGAGAGAGAGAGAGAGAGAGAGAGAAAGCTCTATAACTGCATTTCTCTCTATAACACTGTGCCAAGAACAAAGTCGGAGGGGGGCTATATCAGGGCGGTATGAATTATCGAGGAGCTCCGGGCACACCCGGACGAGAAGAAAAGGAGAATAAGAGGAGACGGTAAAAGTCGATGGCTGCTGCTACTCTCTGCAGGCTGGTACCACCACCACCACCACCACCACCACCACCACCACTATCACTACCATTGCAGCCGCATTGTTTTCCCCGATTAAATTTTACCAGCACACTGTGTATTGTATACTCTATCACCACTATATCGCCAATGCCTATACACATAGACTCTGGTACAGAACTATACTGCTGGTTGCTGTACTGTTCTGTTTTCAACGCCTTCTCAACTGGGTCACGGAGTTGGCATGTTCCCTTTTTTTCTTTCTTCTCTTTTTTTTATCTTCTTATTTGACTTTGTTTCGTGGGTTAATTCGTCGTTTTTTTTTATTTTTAGTGGAATTATAAAAGTCTGCCAGTAGTAAAATTTTACTCTTACATTCAATGTAGGTACTAATGTAAATATCAGATTTCTTTTACTGAATCAAGCAGTTGTGTGCCAAAATTTTTTTAAGTAAGAATGAACTCACATGTTATCAATACAAAATTTGAATAAAAAAAATTTTCAATTCAAAACAAATTTTATTTTTTCGTAAATTAAAAATAATTAACATTAATATTCAATATTCTTAGCATATATCACAAAGAAGTTCTATTTTATCACATAAAAAATTAAAATAATCATCCAAAGCCCCTCGCGTTTGTGAACTTGATATTCTCATTAGAAAATTCCCAAGGCATTGAGTCAGCAGAAAAAGTCCTTGCCTCGAGGATTCAAGTCTCTCTTTCTTTTTTTTTCCACCTCTTAAACTCTTTCTCCCCTTCTCTCTCTCACTCTCTCTTACCTTGCAAAACTCGACGAAAGCAGCGTGTCGCGCTCGCATTCACTTTATCAGTTGGTAGTCTCCCTCTCCCCCTCCCCCTTTCCTCGTCTCCTTCTCGCGCTGTTACTATATACCATTGCGCAGTAGGAAAAGCGAAAATGGAAAGGAAGGGAAGAGAGCAACGACGATATGCACACATGCACCTCACCGTTTCCACATATACATACTCTACATGTATGTATGTATGTATATAGACGAGGCGAAAGAACTGGCAAGGCCGTGCAGGCGTATAGCAGCAAGTAGCATTATATATAGAGTTTGCTCTGCCGCCGCTTTCGGAAGCAGTCGCGGTTATGCAGGCTGGATCGTATATGCGGTGGTCTCCTACACACTCGCCTCTCTACTCTCCTCACACACACACGACACACCACCTCTTTACTCGACAACAGCAGTACTAGCTGGCTCTAGGAGTACTGTATGCCAGGCTGTGCAGTCTCTTTCCGCAAGCTGCCACACCACCGCGTATATGTATGTATGTAGGTGTGTGGAGTGTAATGCGCGAGGGAGCACATGAACGTGAACTTTTGGCGGTGGATCGTGCGGCAGAGAGGCTCCTCTCGGTTGCGCTACTGCGCTTGCAGCTGCACCACCGATATGCCATGCATGCACATAAGAGCATCGAGTCATCCAGCAATGTTCTCTTGTCTATATAGATACAACCATTCTCTTACACTCTGTCTCTCTCTCTCTCTCGCTTATGCTCGTTTGCAAGCTTACATATTCTCTCTTGCTTATACTGTCTTTGTTATGCGCGACTCCCTGAGCTTCCGTGACGCTTCCAAACGATATCAACACTGTACAGGGGGGGGGGGAAGGGGGCAAGAGAACGTTTTCGACGACCTGATGGTCTCTCTCTTTCTCTCTCTTGCGTTATAACATTGCGTGGGAAAATATTCTCTTCTATATATATATATTAGCTGTACTTCGGTTATTGTTATCGAAACTATACAACTTTAATGAAAAAACATTTTGAAAATTTAATGAACAAAACTTTTTTATTTTTTCATTTAATTTTATTAAAAATAAAATAAAATTTTTTCAAAAATAATTGAAGAGTCTTTTATCTAGAAATATACTAAATAATTTTTTGCTTTTTCATAATTAAAATAATTGAATTATGATTTTATTTTTAATAAGTTCCAGTAAAAATACCATTTACACAAAGCAAAATAGACGGTCCGCACCATATAACCTACTTTAGTTAAAAATAAAAAAAATAAAAAAAAGGGGGTGAAGAGGACAAAGGTAAAATTCCCACAGGTATCCTAGCAGCATATTATATCTTCTTCTCGCTTTTGTCGCTCATTAACCCTGCTATTAAAATTTGCCGCTCTCTAAAACTATTTCTCTCTCTCTATTTCTCTCTTTCTCTCTACCTGCGTCTTTCATCGTTATTTCCCAAAAGAGAGAGAGAGAGAGAGAGAGAGAGAGAGAGAGAGAGAGAGAGAGATGATCAAAAGAGAGACGAAACCCAAAAATCGACGGGTATATAGAACACCACAAAGTGTAAATTCGCGAACACTGAAATGGGATTTTCGAAACAACGAGAACCGCTTTAGTAGAGTTCTCGTCGTCCACATCATCAGCCCATCTCATTTTCTCATCCGTGCACAGATAGGATGCTGCAAAAGAGTGGAGGTGGAGAACAACGAGAAGGAGGAGGAGGAGGAGGAGAAGGCGTAGACTGCGAGAGAAGCAAGGGGAGAAAGGCGAGGAAGTTTTGTGCTCGCACGCCCGCGTTCTCTCCCGGTCGTTCTGGAAGAGTGTATAGTCGTCTCGTCGTCTATGGAATCCTCTGCTTGTGGATGCTGCTGCTGCTACACAGTCGCTTGGCGAGTTGCGCGGAAAGAGAAAGGAAGCCAAGCGAGTATATAACCAGGAGAGAAAGAGAGAGAGAGAGGATAAGAGCATGCGCGGGCAGAGAGAACCGCTACGACCAGAGAAGAGCTAAGGGAAATGGAACGAAGATGAGAAGACTAGAAGAGAGAAAGAGAGAGAGAGAGGGTTTCGAAGAACAGTGGCGAGAGGAGAGAAGCTGTGGAGTGAAAACGGGCAAGAAGAGGGGGATTAGTAAGCGAGCGCGGACGACTTTGCTTCTCCTTGCCTCCCTCAGCATCACTCGTTTGTCCGTTCTCTCTCTCTCTCTTTCTTGGTGAAGGGGGTATGAGAGAATACAGAATGAAAGAGAAAGAGGAAAAGGAAAAGACAGAAGGAGTAAGAGAGAGAGAGAGAGAGGAACGTTGAGAAGAGCAATGCCCCTTTTGTGCTTCTCGTGTGGAGGATCACCTTAGTTTCTTTTCCTTTTCTTTTTTTTTTATTTATTTAATGTTGGATGATTTTTCGAATTATTTGAACGTCACGTTCTTTCGGGTCTTTATATGGATATAAGTATTGCTTTCTAGGAAGCGACAGTATCAATGTGTATAATATGTATACCCTAATTACAAGGATTTTTATAAGAAGCTTGTTTTTCTGGCTAATCAAATAATTAATCTATACTGTTTGATAATTAATTTTTTTAATAATTTATGTATATGTTGTAGCAACTTTTTTTTGTAATTTATTTATGACATTAGATATAATTGAATAATAAATTGAATAATAATAAATGTGGTTAAATTGACGTCAAATTTTCGTCACGTGATTGGCATAAGATTTTGTCATGTCGCGGTATGTAGGTATATATGATTAATTGTTGAAAGGCAAAAGTTATTTTTCGAGCAGCTACAGCAGCAGTATATATAACTTGAGCTGTAGTCGCTTTGGCTTGTTAATAATTTTCTCTTGTTCTCAAAGTAGAAAGTTACAAATGTTCTGACAAGAGGTGTACCTCCTCCTCCTCCTCCTCTTCCTTTTCTGGACTAACTTTCATTTACTATTGCCTGAGAGGACAAAGTAATATCTCTTAAGTATATACTTCTCCACTTATACTTACACGCACATACATACACAGTTGTGTGTGTGTCTGAACTAGTTTCAAACGACACACAATTATTATGATCTAAATTTTTTTTTTCTTCACCAGAAAACATTAAAAGTATTTTTAAATTTAAAAAAAAGAAAATGAACGAAACGAAGAACAATGGTAAAAGATAAAAAAATTGTAAAATTAGAAAAGTTTATGCAGTTTGTCTTACCTGACAAATGAACGATAACATGAAAATATATCCTCGAGCACAAGAGAGAGAGAGAGAGAGAGAGAGAGAGAGAGAGAGAGAGAGAGAGAGAGAGAGAGAGAGAGAGAGAGAGAGAGAGGTAACTCTACTACGAAATGAAAAATAATGAAAATGAAAAATGGTAACTTTTCGCCAAGGTGAACTATAAGAGTAGTGGTTGCTGGTGCTCTGGTATAGCCAAGCTCTGGAATTTCTGATCTCACAGAACGAGTAATATGCAAATTCCTTGAAGTAGGTAAAAACGACGATTAGTCACATAATCAGGACACATATAGACGCAGTGAGTGAGAGAGAAAGAGAGAGAGCGTAATCGGGGCACTAGACATACTCTACTCTTTTTCAAGTACACACGCACACACGCACAATTACGAGCACATACACTTACACCCGTTTTACTCAACTCACGTGGGCATATGTAAGAGAGAACACACGCAAGGATGTCGAGAGAATAAATATATAGGTACATATATAAGAGAGCAAGGTAGAAATTGCTATAGCGAGTATGTATATAAGAAAGAGGGAAAAGAGAGAGAGAGAGACGGTCGTTGGCCGACCGGCTGGCACGAGGACGGCGGGCACAAGGCTGCCGCAAGGCAAGCTATATATACCATATACGAAGGAGAGAGAAAAAGAGAGAGGGAGAGGATATCAAGCATACACGAAACACACACACACACACACACATACACAGAAGAGTAGAGTGTGCAATGAGAGAGAGATATAGAGAGAAGAGAGAGGAGAGAGGGTTTTGCCATTTAACGCGAGTGAATATTGTACAAGCTGTGGGACAAGGAATATAGCCGAAGCTCTGCACCATCGCAACGACTATGACGACGACGAAAGATCCCTTCTCTATATATTTATTCGCAGCGTAATCGATTGCGCGTGTAACTGCTGCGCTCACAATGCGTTGTATTAAACGCGTGGTAGTAGTGGTAGTGGTGGTGGTGACGACGTCAGGCGCATACCTTTTTTACTCTTTCGCCTTTTCGCGAGCGCGCAGCGCGCGAGCGCAAGATAGAGAAAACGTGAGAATGGTGAAAAGGTTGCCGCCGAATAATCCAACTATACTCCCTCCTATATACCATTATTTCGAACAATCGTTTCATACATACATACATATAGAGAAAAAGACACGTGTACGTGTGAGAGCAAAACTTTTTTTTTTTTCGTCAAGGGGAAGGCTGTGCGAACCGTTCGCTCGCGATTATATTCGCGCCTCTCTTTTTCTTTCTTTCTCTCTCAAACTCACCGCCACTGGTTTGCTTTTGCGCTTGTTTGTTTTTTTACGGCTGTCTCTTTCTCTCTTTTTTTCTTTTGCGTGTATAACGGGGAACGGCAAACACACACACACACACACACACACACACACACACACACACACACACACACAATCTGGTTGTGTTGCGCAATCGACTACTATATACATACTATTATACTTCGCATTTGCGCGTATATGCCACTGGCATTATATGATTCGCACACACTACGCATTTGTATAGTTGTGTATATTATATATGCATGAGGATAGCCATTCGCGAAAGTGTACACAGGTATATAGGTATAGATATAATGTACCTACCTATATGTGGGCGGACGCGTGTGCCGCGTTTACGAGTGAGAGAAAGAAAAAGATCGTGTGCCAGTGACACGTACAATAGGAGAGAAGTCATCGACTTCTCTGTCTCGACTATTTTATTTATTATTATTCTTTTTTTTTTTCTTTTTCTTCTTCTGACTACTTGACAGTCTTCTTTTTATTCTATCTCATTTTTTCTATCTAATATGATTCTCTTTCTCTTTATATTTTTATTGATGCTGCTTTTGCCTAGGATATAGAAAGGTTGTTGCCGTTTTGCGAAATATTTGTTGTATGTGCGTATGCGCTATATGTTTGGGTTAATCAAGCAGAGAATATACACGTGGAGCAAATGCGTAAACTATTTTTTATTTTCCTATTTTTCCCTTATATAGTCGCGACGATTGTTTCTATTTAAGTCACGTCGACCGCGTAAGGAGAGGGAATGATATCACGCGGTATCTGTATCTTACACGTAATAATTAAACGGAAACGGAAACGTCGCGGTTTGTTCATACTATTCTCCCAACAACGCGCACTTTTGCAAATCTTTTTCGTAAACGTACAAACTTTGGTCATCATCATCATCATGAACGGTATAATATATATCCGTTGTCCGCAAACAAACAAACATGAAAACAAACTTTTAGCTTAAAGTTACTTGACCCCTCTCACATACTCTCTCTCGACTTAATGCTATCGACAAACAGTCGTCATCATTTGTTATATTCAACAACTGTGGTATGGTCAGTTCTCCCCTTCCTTCTTCTCTTGTATACCGAGGAAACCAAGAAAAATACAAACGACCAGGTGGAAAGTGGAAGGGAAGAGAGAGAGGAGAATAATTGTTTCGCAATTAAGCAAGCTCGTTTACCCAAGACTGACAAACGCACACATACATACACACACACACACACACACACACACATGTTGTCTCTGATGAAGAGAATTACTTTTAATGTCGAGTCTGACGTACGTTTTGAAAATTATCACTGTTTGGACAACATGAGCTTTCTCTCCCTCTTCCTCTCTCTCTCTCTCTCTCTCTCTCTCTCGCGACTAACAAGTGTGTGCTTTGATAATTAATGAAACTTACTATTTATATACTTTTTTATTCTTTTTTTTAACTAATGTCAGCACAAGTTATATGATTATTTAATTTAGTATAACGTGGCACACAATAAAGCGTAATCATAAAAATTTTAAAAGGACTTTTTAAATAACAAACGTTAATTCGTCTACATTTTATGAAAGAGAGAAAAATGCTGTAAACGTAATAAGCACTCCTTAAAAAAAAAGAAAGATATATCAACTCTCCTACTCAATTAAACACTCACGTCTAATGCTGAATAAAACAAAAATGTACCTATACAGAAATTTCACGTACCCTCGAAAAAGAAGAAGAAACAATTTTATATACATACACAAACCCCTCTCCAATTATAAAACAGAAAATGCATGTTAAGTAAAATATTTTGCCGATGCGTACAAGTGCATCATTCTCTTTCTCTCTTTTGAAAAGCTTTGAAAAGGAAAATAAAGAAATGAAGAAGAGAAGAAGAATAAGGGGAAAAAAATAGAGAAACAGAGAGAAAGTGTAGTATCCACATATATAGTATACGGCGGCACTTAGCATCGCAAGCTCGAGGGAATTTACCTGCGTGCAGTATAGGGTATGACCAAAAAAAGAAAAGCGAAAGAGAGAGTGAGTTAGTGAGTGAGTGTGTACGAGTAAAGAGAAGAAGAAGAAGAAGAAAGAGAGAGAGAAAGATTAGGCAGCACTACTCGTGGCACTCAAGGGAGCAAAGAAAAAGAGAAACGGCAAGCAGTGGACTGCGAACAACTCCATAGATATTATATAGACAAGAGGTGGAGTAGTAGAAAGGGAGATGAAGAAGAGAGAGAGAGGGAAAATCAGGGAGAAAGGAGAAGATAAAAGACGAGCAAAGTTCGAGTTTTCGGAGGAGACTGGCTTGAAGAATGGGGTAGAGAGATGGATGGATGGATGAATGGATGGAAAGAGAAAGGAAGAGAGAGAGAGAGGGGGGAGGGGAGGAGGGGCGGAGGGGCAGAGGGGGGAGGGAGGGGAGAGGGGGTGGGGAGAGAGAGAGAGAGAGAGAGAGAGAGAGAGAGAGAGAGAGAGAGAGAGAGAGAGAGAGAAAGATAGGAAGTAGCGAAAAGCCGAGAATGAGAAGGAGGAGGTGGAATGAGCGGAAGGAGGTAGTAAAGAGACATGGGTAAGAGAAGAAGAAGATAGCAAGTAAGTATATAGTATATACCTATAGGTGCGCAGAGAGCGTGTATTCGCCTTGTTTACACCGCTCGTTAGCCAAACTGACGAATTAGTCGCAAGAGCCCTTTCCTTTCCTCCCCACCCCCCTCCCCACCCTAGTTTTCTCTCTATCGTTATCCTATCCTACTTCTCTCTTTCTCTCTATCTCATCTACTTCTTTTTTTTTCTCTTCGTCTCACTTGAGCTCGATAAATATTTAACTTACTCTCGAGGGTCGCGAATAGTGGTTGGTTGGTTGGTTGGGTAGGTGGAAGAGTAAAATGGCTAAAAGATGGAAGGATTTTATTTGGCTACCAACGGCCAGCAGTAACAGCTATATAGCTTTACTATATAGGTATAAACGCCCGCGAGCAAGTCCGTTTTATACGATTGACTAATTAATGCGCGTACGCGTGGTCTTTTCTCCTCCCTCCCTCCCTCACCTCCTTTTTTTCTTCTTTGCTCTTAAATAACATTCTCTCCCTCTGTATAGTATACCCATCACCACCAAAAATGTAGGGCCTATACTCTAGCCGCTTTTCAAAAGCAAAGCTTTCCCTTTCTCCTCTTTGCCTGATGATTATTTGCCTTTGATAATTGAACGTCCGGGCTGAGGATGAAAAGAATCGTATATAGTATATGGAACAAGTGGCCTGCGAGCAAATATAATGTGTTTGCAATGTGTTTTGGCTTGACCCCCCTCCTAGCTCTCTTGCTCTCTTCTACTTGATGTATAGAGAGAAAGTTTTTGGAGCTATACTACGACATGAGATGGTTGTATGTATATACTTTTTTTTTGGGTAAGTATACCAGCTTGATATATTTTTGGTCCCCCCCTGTCTTTACTTATATGGTTAAGAGAGCTTGAACAGATCACTTGAACCGATTAAATTTGTCGCTATATGTATGTTTATTTTTTTCTTTTTTATTTTGTTATTGGAAAAGAAATGAAACAGATTTTTTTGATTGCTTTATATGATGTCACGTTTTGTAAATGTGAATAATTACGTATTGATTTGTTGATGATACTTGAATTTTGATTGTACTTTTTGATATGTGTTATGTGTGAGTGTAATGTGTACAAAGTGAGTCTGGTATTTTATCATACATTTACATTTTATGTTAATAGATGAAGTAACTGAGCTAATATATAGATGGGTATACATAAACAACTTTTCATTTTCTTTGAATTACTTAATCATTATTTTTAAGTCAATTACCATAACTCAATGATAATATATATTATATGTATTTTGGGATAACTTAAAATGATAATTTAAAATAGATTGACTTTAACTTACTTTGGAGTGCAATAAACCAATGACTAAGAGCACCTTGAAACGATATAACATAAAGAAAAGATTGACTCACCTGAAACAAAAAAAAAAGATAAGAAACATAATGAGTAACAATTTTATTGAATAATACATTTTTTTTTCTTTTAAATTATAATCTAAAATTATGCGTAATATTGTAAACATATCTATTAAAATTTTTTAAAAAAATAATATATCTACTGGACGTTAATATAAGTTCATAATGAAATGATTGTTCGTATCACTTATAAAAAAAAAGCTTCGTCATGCATGACGAAGACAACAAAATAACGAAAAAAAAAAAAGAAACTTATTATCAAGACCCTGGAAACTCATACTCTCCAGTATAATATCATTGAGATAGCCAAATGCAAACAATAGAACAGATTGCCTACCAGTCAAAGAAAATAAAACAAAAGAATACCAGCTTGTCATCCTATACAACTCAACGTTAAAAATCAAATAAAAAAAAAAAAAATATATTAAAAAAAGTAAAATAAATCCTGTTTAAAAAACAGCCAACCATTTGTTACTGAGAAAATCAAGGCCTGTAAGTCCTCTAACATACACCCATAAAGAAGCATATTTTGGTATATATATATAATAAGACTTCGTGCACCTCAGGAGTTCCAGAATACGAAAAATAAATGACTTTCCGCAAGCGCATGGATCTTCCTCCCCTTCTCAAAAGGTGAGGATCCCAAAATGAATCGTGAATATTCAAAGGACGTCTTTGTCCTCGTCCGTTCCATTACGGGCTTAGGAAACCATCATATATACATATATACACCTCTCTCTCTACCTCGCTTCATCTTCCGGCACCTTCTTTATACCCATAGCAGGCTGTTCCTCGCTTGATCTATCTCTTTTTCTCTTCGCACATTAGCGGATACTTTCGGTTGTCCGATTATAGACCCTGTACGCGCGCGCGCTCGTAAGAAAGAGAGAGAGAGAACGAGTCTTCAAAAACCCAAACCTGTGTTTATTATGTAAAGCTTGCTATGGCCAAATCGAGTTGGCATGAATAACAGATTGGTGGGGAGTAGAAGAAAGAGCGCATATTTATGCTAACGCGAATAACTTATACTCTTTTTTTTTATCCAAATTTTTTTATTCTTTTTATAATTCTGTCTTTATTTACAGATATATCTACTTGGACATTCATTTTTTTCGAATTTTTTACTTTGATTGATTTTTGCTTGTATTGTGAATAAAGGAAGAAGAAGAAGAAAAAAAAGATTAACTTTTAATATACATGCAGAAGAGAGCAGCAGCTGCTGGTCTATTATATACATAACATATCATGAATGAATAGCTTACTCTTAATTAAAAGAAAATTATACTATGGATTAGCATTGGGACATAAAACTTACATAATACAAAACTAAAAAAAAAAAAATTGAATATCCTTCGACTAGCTCATTATACACAATATCCGTGTTTTCTCCATATATATCATTTGTACATATTACTCGTATGTGTATAGATATATTCCTTTTAATACCTTATCATTCGCAACAATTTATATTTTTTTCTTCTCTCTCTCTCTCAACCAAGTATGTTCAATCTGTACATATATATAAAAGCATCCAAGTATTTAGCATTGGACTACAACGAAGCCGAGCTTCGTTTATCGTTTCGCAGGAGTATACTCGTGATTTTCTCCCCTTTCTCTCTCTCTCTCTCTCTCTCTCTCTCTCTCTCTCTCTCTCTCTTTCTCTTTCTCTCATCCTCAATCCTTTATCTCAGCTTACGGATTCCGTGATTGGCTTTTTATTCACATTTCCATCTCGCGTTTCAGCGCGGCTCATTTATTCGCCTATCTTCATCTTCCCCTTCCCTCCTACCCCTTCTACCTCAACCACTCGGTGTATATATATAAAGAGTACCAAGAGCGGAAAAGACTAAGGGAACAATGCACAAGCAAGCAAGCAAGCAAGCAAGCAAGTATATAAACAGAAATACTGGCATTTTAGCTATGCAGCTTTATATACCGCTAGTATGTATATTGTAAAGTCGAGAAATCAAGGAAAATAAAAATAAAAATAAAAAAAATGAATAAATAAAAATAAAATTGAAATTGCCAGGGCGGGCTGCTACAATAACAGCTCTCCACCGATTTTCATCGGCAGTGTATATTTTACGCTTGAAAAGAGAAGTTAAAAAGAGGAGGAAGAGGAGGAGGATGAGTAAGAAGAAGAACGATGATAGCGAGAAGTCGAAATGAGTAAGACTATATGAGATTGGAGGTCGAGCACAACCGATTGACCGCGCACGGTTTTCTTATTACTCGGTATTACTAAGTTGCGAATGATGATGATGATGATGATGAGAGTACGCGGTAGACGAGAATTAAAAAAAACGAGCTGTTGAAATAATCGTGAGTTTATCAAAGAGCCGTAACCCTGGCAGGCTGTGTTGTTATTGCTCTTGCTTTACGCTTGACTTGATCTTGACTACTATCAAAGCGAGGGGTGAGAAGGTAAAATCAGAAGCAGCAACAGTCGAGAATAAACGCCAATTTTTATACTAGCGATATTACGGGATGCGCTGCCCCGTTTCTATGTACCTATATATAGAGCCGCGTTTGTCTATTCTTTATTTCTTTCTCTTCTTCTACTTCTTGTTCTTCTTTGTATATATGTAAAGCATCGAAACACAACGGCAAATTCTTGCAAGCTCTGTAGACTTATAGTCGTCTGAATCCTTTTTTCTTCTTCTTTTTTTCTAACATATCTATGTGGTTTTTCACACGTGTGACAATATATTGCTTTCTCGTCTGTCACAAGTTACATGTAATGAAAAACTTGCCTTACTAGCAAGTATTTTTTTTTCTTTTTATGTAAAGTATACTACTAGCAAGTATTTAAACAAATTGACAACGTACTTCATCTTTATTACAATTTTAATGTTTAAGATGAAGTAATATGACTGTAATGATTTCACGTATATTAAAATATATCTAATCAGTTTCAATTCAAGCGTAATAATTTATAAAGTAATTCTAATTTCAAATTAGCTACTCCGGAATTTCTCGAGTACATACTTTGAAGTACCAAATATTATATATCGACGGAAGAAGGTAGTAGTAGTATAAAATTCACGTAATAACCTGGGCGTTAGATTAAAAGTAAGAGTCTCTCTTTCTCGAATCAATAACGATTTCCCCCTCTACCCCCTCTACCTACCTATATCTCAGAGAGATGGTCTTATATTAAATCGAAAAAATTTTTATTAAGAATTACATTGCATTAAGGATCGCAAAAGGAAGGATAGAAATATTGAGAGAGAGAAAAGCATGTTGGCGGAACATTTGGGCGAGGTATATACGAACGAAAGTGAGAGAGAGAGAGTAAGCGTATAGCAGAGGGTTGCTATACTGCTGCTTCTCGAAAGTGGCAGCTGAGGATAGCCGCCCCGTCGCCAGCTTCCGATTCCACAAGCGACTCTCTTTCTCTCCTTCCTCCCTCTTACTTCGTCTCTTTCTCCTCCTCTACAACGTATAGGAGCAGTAGCAGCAGCAGCAGTCGCTCGAGTGCAATTTTAATTTTCCACCGACTGGAGAAGTATCGGACATACCGCGTGCCCTTCTTTCCTCCTTCCCCCCTCCCCCCTTTGCTCTTCCCCGACTTTTCGAATCGAATCAGACTCTACCAGGGCGCTGAGAAAAATAGAGAGAGGGAACTATACGACGAATACGACGATCCTAGATGGCGACGAAAATCTGAGATCCTATTCCTACACTATTACCCCAAGCATATAGTACTACACTCGAGAAAACCTTACTCGCGTATGTCTATGTGTGTGTTTCCTTTGTATATATATACCTATATCAAATTTCATTTATTATTAATGCTCGCTTTCCAATTTTTCTTTTTTTTTCTTTTCTTTTGTTACATTATTCTCGAGGAAAATCAAACGTATTCTTATAAGGAACAAACATTTTTGTTTTGTATATAGCAGTGCAGTCTGTTTGTTAAATAAAATTTTTATATAAATAAATATAAATACACACATACACACGCGCGCGAGTAAATTGTGTAAGCTAAAACAATGATAACATTTTGCAAACCTGCACCAGAATAAAGTTTTATATAATATTTGTTTCTTCTCTTGCTGCTGCATATTATCCATTTTAAATTTTAAATTTTTCTTTGACAATAACACCTTATGTTTATCATTTACCACCTTATTATAACAGAAAATTATAATCAATTTAATAAGATTATCATTATTTTTAACCACAACCTTACACCAAAAAAAAAAAGAAAAAATAAAGTTTTTCCACTCCCATTACTTCCAATCTGCCGTTTCTATCAAGCAACCTTAAAACCCGAGCTTGTACATATATATAGTAGCTTGACCAGCTGCACAATTTCACCGCTTCCTCCTTCAGTAACAGCAGTAGCATTTCGCTAAAGCTACACACACACAAGCAAGCTTCCTCTTCCAGAGCCGGACACCACTATATACCGACTCTTCCCAAAGCTCATCGACTCGAGGTCGAGAGCTGATGGCAAAGGAAGCCGCGACAATCGTAGACACTCCCCCCTTCCCTCCCACCTCTCTTCTCCTTTCCTCTTACCCTAAAGGCAACGCAGAGATAGTTGCTATATAGCAAAACCAGCTCGCCCGGGAGCGCATCCAGACACCACCGCTGTGCAATCAGTGCGCGTGAAATGTCGGGCCAAAATGCTTCTTCCTCTTTCTCTCTTTCTCCTATACCCTTGCTTCTCTCTTTATCCCCTGCAGGCCGACGACGAAGCTTCATTACGGGACGCAAAAAACACAAGCCGGGGCTTTCATTATTGAGACCGTATTTCTTTCTGCGAATGCACGAGTCCTTATGCGAATATCAGACGATGCGTATATATATTTGACTATGTGCATGCACACGCTGCACACACATTTTGCACTGTATGTTACTCGAAATAAGAAAAAAAAATAAGAATACAGCAGACGAGCTGCTCTTGCAATCAATGCACTCTTCACTATACATAGAATTTGAGTGGAATTTTAATATTTCTTTCTCTATCTCTCTCTCTCTTTCTTTCTCTTTATGGACCGAATCTCGTTTTATCCCCACTGGCGTTTTTACTCTGCATCGTCGGAAAGTCTTTTCGTATTAATTAAATCGATCCATTAAAAGCCGACCGCGTAAACGGTCAATGAATATTTTAATGTTAAAAACTTTCGAGTTTTCCACGTGACTGTGGAGAGGAAAATATGCGATTACGAAAACACGAATGTTCAATTAAACAAAATTGCAATCTTTTTGAAAAAAAAAAAAAAAAGAATAGACAAAATAAAAATAAATTCATTACATTTTAGTTGTCTTTAAAAACAAATTCAACCAGATTACGAATTTTATTTCTTAATAAAAGTTATGTCAGCTATTATTAAAAATTATATAAAACAATAACAATGTTATTATTACAACAGTCGAGTATAATCGTGAAAATTTGGACTGTTTCAACGAACATTTTTAGAGCAATTTGTATAATATATGAAGAATAAAAAAACAAAAAAAACAAAAAATTAAATGGTGAGGCAGGTCGTAAAATGTGAAAATGTATATGCCGGTCACAATAGCTTCGCTAATGAAAATAACGCCAACCGCGCGAGGCGCAACGCGAATGAGCCATTAGACTCTCCAGTGCGAGAAGCGCTTATACTCCAGTATAGTAGTGTGTTGCACTTGCTTCCGTAAGGTCAGTATAACAGAGGAAGAGTGGAATGAGGAAAATGAAAAAAAAAAAGAAAGCCCTAACTCACAAGAGCTCGCTAGTTTTTCTCTCGTTTGCGCGAAATTGTATGTCCGGTTCGTGACCCCTCCCTAGAGAGAGAGAGAGGGAGAGACGCACGTGCATTAAAAATGCATAGCCCAGAATGGTCATGTGCAGGTATATAGAACAGAAACAGAAAGAAAAAGAAGAACAAAAAAAAAAATAAAAGTACACACACACATACTCACACCGCGCAGACGACTACCAAAATGTAAACGAAAAAAACGGCTGAGAGCAGCGTTGACGTGCGCAGCGTTCGTCTCGTCGCGGTCCACGTCTGTTAGAGGGATAGATATATATCCGCATGTGTGTGTCGAAACAGACAGATATATACACCCGCAACGAGTCGTCCTCCTGACTGACCTGGCTGGCGATGACCGCGACAATTCGACGCCTCTCTCATCCCTCCATACCTACTGGCAATGCAATTGAAATCTGGCTGTATTGTAAAGCGGGGAAGAGTGTCAGCACGGACACCGATGCGCTGCTAAATTGTATAAGCCGTGACGAGGGAGGTCATTATATGCGTCGCCCGTATTTGCATGCGAGTGGTGGTGGTAGTAGTGGTATACACATGACGTGGTGGTGTTGGTGGTGGTCAAGCGCACGCTTCACCACCCCCGAGAGAAAGAGAGAGAGAGAAAGAAGAGAAAGAAAAATAGTCAAGCTTCGCGTACACTGAAAATGTCACGATTGTGTGTAGTGTATATAGTATATATAGGTACGTGCACTTTTTACTCTGTTCCTCTTTTCTCCTGTTGTTGTATGTGTCGCGCTATATACGGGGGGGCTAAATGTTTCTGCTGACCGAGCTTGCGAGAGCTTGTTGACATCGGTGGTTTTCCTCCTATTTTTTTTTGTTTCATTTTTTTTCTTTTTATTTTCTATTTTTTATTTCTCTCTTTTCTTTCTTTCCTTATTTTTTTTTTTTTAGTTGCTAACCGCGTTGCCCTCTTTCTTTCTTTTTTTTTTTGCTCTCTAGCCGCTAGCTTTAATTTCAGCTTCGCAGCACAACTGCGCTTTCGCCGCTTTTCTAAGAAGCAAACTATACTGCTACTGCTGCTGTTATGTTTCACGACTTTTTGAAATATTTAGTTGGTGTGTGCCCCCGGAGGGCGCGGTGGTGGCATGGGGAATTTGCGCTTGCGCCTGCGCGCGCTTATACTCTCTCTCTCTCTCTCTCTCTCTCTCTCTCACATTGCAAACGGCTGGATTTCATTTATTAATTTCTCTCTCTTTCTTTCTTTCGTTTCTCCTTTTTTCCGCGAAAATTTAGAGCGAGCCAAGTTGAAAAGCGCAACAATGAAACGTAGACTGTTTTCATTACATTTTTTATGCACACTCCCCCCAACCCCCTCCTATCCTCCTCCACCCACCCACCTCTTCTTTCTTCCTACTCCTTCCTTTTCTCATGACTTTTTACTCGACGCCGCGTGAACGCTTGAAGTTATGAATATAAATGAAGTTTAGCGCATTCCAACTCACCCCTACCCCTTTCCCTCTCCTTTACCCACCCCCTTACCTCAACTCTGCAGGTACTTCAATTTCAGACACGTGTTAAAAAAAAAAGGTCATTCGTACAATGAGAAATGTAATCAGTGGTAGCACAAGTAGAGGTGGACGAAAATTTAAACTGGGTTCCTGTGCTTTGCTCACCAAATGTAAGATAAGAGAAGAAAAAAATTTTTTTTTTTTTAGTACGATAATTTGTAGGTATAATATAATTATATATAAGATTAATTAATTCAACAGGAATTTGCTTCTACATAGAGAGAGAGTCGTTTAAAATTATCATGAATCATGTCCATTGCACCTGTGAGTGTGTCTAGTGTTTCTTAATTTTTTCTTTCTTTTTTTTTTTAACTTTTTCTACAATAACGGATGCACGTAGGCGCGATAAAAAATGTTTATCGACACTATATTCCAACGGCTTTTTATTGCAGCACGATCCTGAAACCTCATTACCTTTAGGAGTCATATATATATATATACCTGCGTATTATACGAAGAAAAAAAAAAGGCCAAGAGAACTCTAAGTGGCCAAATTTACAACCGAACCTCAAGTATATGAGAGAAAAGTACTGGACTCAAAAAAGAAAAAGAAGGTTAAAAGAAAAACAGCCACGAATGGCAGAATACTTTCCCCGAAATCAAACTTACCGATCTCCAAAAACCCAACTCCATAGCCGCTCATATATTTCCCGGATACGAAAATAATAAAAAAAAAAACAATCCTCCCTCATAACTCCTACTCCTCACCATCATCATCATCATCCTCCAAATCTATTTTCTTTAGACTCAAAATCACCAGTGAAAATTAAACTCGCACATCTCTCTCGTTTCAAAATTCACTTGTATGTATACATAAAACCTCACCATACATACATAATAATATAAGATACACAACGTATGGTATATAGCAGCAGCACAGTGTTGCTCGAGCTTAACCAAGCAAGGCAAACGGGCCAAGTAAGTCTCTATATATATACATATATACATGTTACATGTGTCTCGGGGCCTGATAAGATCAGACGCGCGCACGGTCCGCAATTCCCGCCCTCTCTCTCTCTCTCTCTCTCTTTCACCAACCCGCACCAAGTGCGCGTATGTGCACACGCTTTATCTCTGTACAGTATATATTATATACATACGTTGGTGAAGAGGTGAAGCTCTCCTCGCGCGCGCGGAAGAGCGAGTAGCGCGTTGAGACGTCTCAATGCTCGAGCTAGATTTGACCTCGTTCCCTTTCACGGACGCCGCATCTATATACATACATACATACTTGGTATATAATAGATTATATGTGTTTTTGGTCTTCTCTTTTCCTTCTTCATCCCTATATATGTATATTCGTATATAAGCTTTTAGTGAAAATGATGCTGTAAGAGAGCTTCAACGATGTGAGTCTAAGCTTGAAAGAGTGTTTTTGAAGCTTGCTTGGTTTTTTGAAAACTAAAAGAAATTCTTGTGACTTGGAATTTTGGATTACAAGATCTTACGATAATGTTAATTTGGATTTCATGAATAACGACTATATTACGACAAATATCCGTAAACCTTTATATTTATTCGAAGCACAAGACACTCGCACGTCAAGATTAATGCACATACAAGAGAATGAGAGAGACTTTTAAGTCAATTTTTATTTCTTGACTGACTTGATTATTGTCCTTGTCCTTGACAGTGCCACACTTTGTTGTCCGCAGTGCAGGAAAGAAAAAAAGAAAGGTTGGCGAGTTGAGGTGTACAAGTCGCGAGACGAATCGAACAGCAACAAACAGCAGAGGCATATATAACTCTATATACATATATAATATATCCCAAGTCTCGCCGGATGTGTAAGTATGCTTGTGAAAAATCCGGGTGAAATGATTGATAACGCGCCTTCGGCTTTTATGTATATATGTGCACTGCGTGTGTCTGTTTTTTTCCTTACCTCCCACAAGATCCCTTTCTTCTTTCTTTCATTTCCAATGCTTATATTCGCCCTTTTTTCCCTTCGATTTTTTTTCTTCTCTGTCTCTCTGTCTCTTTCAAACCCGATTATACATCTGTCGATCGAAAACCGATGCCAGAGTAAAAAAGAGAAAGAGAGATATTCTCTCTCTTTCTCGAATTTGCCTTTCTTTTATTTAGAATGATTAATAAAGGACGCATTGTAATTTAAATTTATCTGTCCAACAGGAACGAGTCGTAAATCACAGAAAAAGAGAGAGAGATATAGAGACCGAATATAAAACATAAACACGACGAATCGAAGAAATATTTTTTTTTGGTTTTATATATACTATAGCTGTATGTGGCATCAGCAGCAGAGCGTATATATCTCGCGAAAAAATATTTCATATTATAATAACCGTATGGTATTTTTTTTTCCATTTCGATTCTCATTCTCTTTTTTTTTTGTTCGAACTTGATGATCATCAAAAACTATTATCCGTTATACAGCCCATATGCTATACGTAATCGAAATCAAATCCATTGAAATTGACTTAATTATACGGACGAACGATTTTTACAATTGCCTGTCACGAGAGAAAGAGAAAAAAAGGCATCTGTCGAAAGAACGATTTCGTGCATATATCGTTTTTATTGACGATCGATTAATAGTTACCACGTATTTCTTTTATAACCGTTAACTTCTGGTGCTTCCTCTCTCTATATACCTTGTACTAACGCATTTTACGAACAACAGTCGTAAATTCGATCCTTCGCGTCTTTTTACGATGAGCGCCGATAATTGCGAGTCAAAAAAAAAAAAGAAAAAGAAAAAAAAAGGAAAACAACATTGTGAAAAATAAATGCCCGAGATACGTATACGACGCGTTGTGGATACGAATGTCGTATATTTTTCGAGCGGATTCGTTGAGAAAAAGAGAGAAAAAGAGAACTAAGACGCAGCAGCAGCAACCTGCACCGCGCAGCGGGAAAACTTTTCCCGCAGGGCTTTACGAAGGGTAAAAAGTAACGGTTTCGCTCAAAGGCCTCCAAAGAATTTTAAAGCAGCCCTCCTCTCTCTCTTTCATACTCCTCTAGCGTCATAAAAATGCACCTCGAGCCTTCGAATTTACTTAACTTGCTGCAAATGCATGATGTATTTTGTTTCTCTCTATCCCCTCCTATCCCCCTAGCTTCCTTGTTTTGCATTATTAATTTTAAGAAAACTTTGGCAACTCCTTGAAAATTCAAGATGAAAAGCTCGGAAGGGAGAGAGAAGAAGACTCAAACGACGCAAGCAAATTGATTATAAAACGCCACGGTAACGCGCTATTAATTTTGACTAGAAAACACAAAAAAAAAAAAAAATAAATAAAAAATAAAACTAATCATCAAATCTATCTTATTTTAATTAACGTAACACCAGTCATTAATTAAAGTCAACCGCCAATTCAATACACAATTCGCACATATAAAAAAGAAATGAAAACGAACCATCTCTCATTTAATCTTCAGCATCCACTATAGAGCTCAGAATATATAAATAATCCCTAGTTCCTCTCCACAAGCCGACAAGAAAAAAAAAATAAAAAGAAAAAACTGTTTCACTGTGTCATCAGCCTGTCCGTGTCGTATAGACCCGAGAAACCACAGCAGCAGCAGGCGAATTCACCGCCTACTCGGCACAAAAGTCGCGTCTATGCCGAGGAGGGCACGCGCGCAAATAGCCCTCCTCTTACTCTCTCTCACTCATCCCCACCTACCTACCTACCACGTACATATCTGCCGGAGTTTATATATAATACCAAGAGAGCCGTGGGAAAAGAGGCGCCGACTCTCTCGCGGTATTATATATATAGGTATACCACCGAGATTCCGCTTATCGTCATCGGGTTGGCGCCCGAAGAGGGAAGCTCTGCCCATTGATAAGCCCCTTCCTTCCCACTCTACTTTGCCTAGATGCGATGTCGGTGACGCAGAGCAACTGCTGCCTATCTCTAGAGATGAAGAAGCAGAGAGAAAGAGAGGGTTATAAGCAGCTTCCGGAGCAATAGAGAGAAAGAAAGAGAGCATAGACACTACCAGCACTATCCAAAGGTCGTCCCAAAGCGCCCGAAAAAAATCAGGTCGAGAGGCCAGTCTCCCTCTCTCTCTGTCTCTCTTTTATTCAGTGGCTCTCTCTCTCTTTCTGCACCTGCTAGTCTCAACCATGTCTCGATTCATCTTTTTCTCTCTATCTTGTACACTAGGGGTTGTTGCTGCTTTGCAGTAGAGGCGTTTTGCTGAAAAGCGGAGGTGTGTGCGAAGGCGCGAGTGAGAAAAAAAGAGAGAGAGGCTGGAAAGAAAAGAGACGAGAAAGAAACCGGCCAAAGGGTGTCTGACCTGCGCCGACGAAGAGGTAAAAAAGAAGGAGGGGAGTCGTGTGTATATATATATACGACCAAGTAGAGAGAGAGAGAGAGAGAGAGAGAAAAAGTCAATGTGGCCAACTTAGCTGAGAGAGAATGGTAAGCTTGAAAGGCTGTTGGCTGCACTGCCGATGGAAAACAGATGGGAGGATAAATGCCCTCTTTCGCTCTTTCTCTCTACACCGGATGGTCTTTTGAGAGGGATATTTTTTCTTTTCTTTCATTACTTTTATTTTATTTTTTTTTAATTTCGATGTCTTCTTTAAAACTGAAGCAATTTGGAAGTGAGATGTGGATACCTTCTGTTTTTAAAACTTTTTTACTTTACATTTAAATTGTCCCGTTATTCAGGTATAAGTATCGAAAACTTGTTGATATTTTATTTTATTATTTTTTTAATGCTAAATATGTCTTTATTTATTTTATAAAAAAACAACTTAAATATATACTTAAATTTGGAGTAGCGATTATGTTATTTGAATTTATAAAGTTATTCGGAGGAGTACATAAAATTCGACAAGCTTATATACCATAAAAAAAAAGAAATTTTCTCAACAATACACTTACGATAGGAAGGAAGAGTTAAAAGAGAGATATTTTAACGTGTTTCAGGGTAAATATCTCAATAAGCCTCGTATCTGTCCTTTGAATTTCCAGATTTCTCCAGCTTTAAAAAGTTTCCCCCTTTTCAGAAGAGCAATATCAAGGTGCGATCTTAATGTGGAATTTCACGTGAACCGGTTCGTAGTAGTATAGTCGTTCGTATCGGCCGAGCCCTCCGTTATCAGACTCGTAACCGTTAACGAAATTCCGTTCGCTTCGTCCTCGTCGTCGTCGTTGTAGTCTCTCACTATGTATATTTGTATGTATATTGTATATGTATGAATAAATCCGCGGTAGTATAACAGCCTTATACTCGTACCGATTTTCATGGGAATATATATATATTCTTGAGCATATCCGCGCCTGAGAGAAAGAATCAGAGAACTGCTTGCAAAAGGCGTAAACATCATCGAACGATTGAGGTTTCTACTCTTCGCGTTTGCTAATAAAAACATTCCCGAGGACGAATCGTTCGACGAAGCGTTTAAAAGTTTTCACAAAAAAATAAAGCCAGAAATAAAGAAAAGTAACCATAGTATAGTTGGATATTCGAAGGAAGGGAAAAAGAGAGAGAGAGAGAGAGAGAGAGAGAGGGGAGATAAAAAAATATCGAAAAATTCCTCGTCATCAATCATTCGACACAGCGAATCGTTTTTATACTTAACTCCATCCATATATATAAACGTTTGTGCGGTGGCAGTATAGCGGCAAGCAGTGAGTGAGTTCCCTAACGTTTAATTGCAAGAGTCGCACGCGCTTTTACAAGCAAGCAGCTTGTAATTGGCCACCGGGTTTAACGGCCTTGAAATCCTACCGCCAATTCTCTTTCCCTTCCTTCCTACTCCTTATACAGTCGATTTTACGTGGAACAAGTGCTCGATCACGATGTATTTCGGCTCTCGTACTTATATATACGAGAGAAAAAGAGAAGAGAGAAAAAAACTGGGTACAATGTACCTGCTACGAGCTTTTGTTACCTCACCACACATACACGTGTATACACGTGACTTTCTGTGATACGCGCAATACGTGACATAATCTCGTGAGAGGATTTCTATACTATGACTCTTCACGACCTACCTCTTGTCTTTTCTTCCTTTATCTTTTTTTTTTATCTTGCTATACCTTTTTTTATTCGTTAGATTGGTGGCTCATTGGAAATTCGTTGTAACGAATCGACGGACTCAAAGGTGATTATTAACTACACGCTTTTTTTTTTGCCGGTATTTTAATAATATACCGGCCGGATGCTATTATAATGACACCTATAGGAAGGGGGGGAGGGATTGATAATACACTGTTATTTTCCTGCCCAATTTTCCATCGTAAACAATGAAAAGGTACTTTTTGACTTCATCAAAATAAAGCGTGTATTTTATGTAATGGATAATTGAGTACTAAAACGAATTTAGAAATTAGGTAATTCGATTAAAACCATCATGTGTTTTAAGCTTACGCAACTTCAACACGCGTTAATTTAATTTTAAAATTATAATCTCTTGAATATACCTTTTCGATTATATATTATAATAGAAGTCAAAAAATTTCAGTAGTCGACACATATAAAATGCCTTATTACTCTACAGTAATCATACTTATACTATGCCAAAGTATAAATATCTGAAGCTATTTCGAACACTTCAGAATTAGATCTCAAAAAAAGAAAAGTAACATATTACATCCCTTACAAGAGCAATAACAACAACAAGACAACAAGCCATTAACCACAGAAGCTATTAAAAAAAAAAAAAAAAGGAGAACTGACAATCTCCAGGCATGCTGTAGGACGTCAGACACATTTTCCAGCAAAAGGGATATAACAGCGACAAAAGACAAGAGGGCGCGAGATATAGCCTGGAGCAAAGAAAAGAGAAGCTTACAGGCAACATCAGGAAGATATTGTATTCGAACTAAAATGAGAGAAAGAAAGAAAAAAAGAAGTTTTGGATTGACTCCGAGAATAAAGTGTAAAAGAGTCGAGAGAGAGAGAGAGAGAGAGAGTAAAAGTAAAATGAGAGAAGTCAACACACGCGTGAGAAAGTTATCGGAATGGTCCATACATACATAAAAGAGGAGCATTGGGGTATGTTTTTTTCTTCTTCTTTTTCTTTTCGACCGCCTAATTACAATCAAATTGGTGTCTCATCGTATATATACTCGACAAGCCGCTGATTGGAGGCCCTTGAACACAGATCGGCGAAGAATAATATAATCTCATCGAATGAGAGATTAAGAGGAGGGAGGGATGCTGGAGATATAGAGTATAAGAAAGGGAAAGAAGAGGTCGAAGGATTTAAACGAGTTTAAGTCGTACACAATGGTGGAATGAATTAACTTACGCTTTGGCGACTAATACACCATTGCTGGTATATATGTATATACATATATAGTAAGAATGAGAGAAAGAAAGAGAAAGGGGAGGAGAAAAAGAAAAAGATATACGAAAGAATGAGTATAAGAGGAGAGTGAGATATAGTGTGACGGATAGCTCTCCAGTTCCGTCAGACCTCCGGCCACTTTATTTATCGACTTTATTCATAAAAGCGAGGACGTCGTCGTCGTCGTCGTCGTTGACGACATACTACAGCTTGTGCTTACTCTCTCTGACTGTATATCCGTCCTGACTCTTCTCTTTTTTTTTCTTCTTTTTCTTTTCTCTGATGAGACGATGAATGCTTGGTAGTAAACCAGTGTATCTATGTGTGTCTTATATGATTCTATATACTACTTTTCTTTACAATCGCATACACGGATATATAGGGTTTTGAAAAATCTCTCTGGAATTGAAATATTGGGGCGTTAATCGTTCGTTCTTTTGTATGACTTTTTTTTTTTAACGTATGTCATAACGAGTGTCTCAATTTCTTTCGTATGTAATATAATGTATATACACGGACTATACGGTAGCATTTGTGTCGAGGAGTTGAAAATTAATTTACGATCGTTATATGAGTTAGCGATGAATGAACACACACGCCAAGAGAATTAAGCTGCTGCTGCTGTTGCTGACGAGTGTTTATCTTATAAAGCTGCCTAAGTCCTTTGTTAAAGTGTGTATGTATTGAAGTATGTACGTATATGTAGATGTTGGTTGTTGGTGAGAATGTGTGTATGTATATATATGATTCGTGCGGTAATCAAGGAGCTTTGCCCCCATATAGCATATATTGTTTCTCTTGACTGTGTAGTTGTCTTGCCTTGATTGTAGCAGTCATAGGTAGAGGCGGTACAGTGTGAGAGGAAATGCATTTGCAAATCAAATCTCTCGAAATACATATCGCGCGCATACGCACCACGTATATATTGTATGATTCTTGAATGAAATCTAATGAATAAGTTTTATCGACGACAAATTGCGACCAGACTTTCACTCACCGACGTTTCAAGTCATGCATTTAATAATCAGCATAAACCTACTAGTTAATAAATAATATATTATTCTTCGATAATTAAACAGTTTTTCCTCATCAACTATTTCGTCAAGTACAAAGTTAGAGCTCTCTCACGCATGTCCATAAAAAAAAAAGAAGAAGACGTTTGGCAAGCAGACTCTGACATAGTCACTCTCACACACAACTTCATCAAAGCAATACCCTATATACGTGACTTTAAGCCCTTGCTTTTACTCTTGGGCAAGTCAGGGTAAGCCGAGGAATTTGCGAAAGAGAAAGAAAGAGAGAGTAAAAGAGTACACGAAAAGGAGAGACGAGTAGTTTGAACCTTACGGCGACGACAACGACGAGGAAGCTAAGAATCGTCTTGGACTTCTTCTCAGCTAAAAAAGAGAGATAGAGAAAGAAAGAGTCAAATCTCTTTGTTTCCATCCTCCTCGAAGAGCAACGAGTTACGTAGAAGTCGGTTGCAAAAAGCGTCTTTCGACGATATGTGTGAGTGTGTGTGTGTGTGTGCAGTCACACATATATATCCCTTTCTCCCTTTCTCTCTCTTACATCGTCTTTTCGCAAAACTTCTGCCGGTGCGCCTTTAAGAGCCTTTTTGCTTTTTCTTTGGCTTGCCAAAGTGGAGGAAAAGAGAGAAAGAGAGAGAGAAAGAGAAGTACATATAAGAGAACGAAAGCGCTTGGCTCCAAGTAAAGAGAGGAAAGGATGAGTTTTGTAGTTGAGCTACGGTTATGAGCGTTTTCACGCCCCCCTCTCCCCTTTTTTCTTCTCTCCTTTCACTCCAACCAACCACCAACATCGACCTCCTTTTTTTTGTGAGCTCGCGTTTTTCCGCCCTCTTGATGCTCTAATGCGACCGTAATAATTGCTGATTGGTAGAGAGGAGAAAAGGTGTCGGAAACAGATGATGACGGTTCAAGTTGGAAAAAGTTATCTTATAAGCTTGTTAGTCTCAATTTTATTTACTAGTTTTATATTAATTTTTTTTTAAATTTTATTTTATAGTATTTAAAAAGAAAAAATTTGTTTAGAAAAATTGCAGTGGCGACGACAATGACGGTACCAGTTGGAGAACAAAAGCCGGTAATTTTGAATAAAATTAAAAAATGCTAAGAAAGATATCGGAGCTGAATATGTATATGTAGATACACACATAGATATATTAAATTTGAAAAAAGAGTGGAAAAGAATTTCGAGGTTGGAATACGAGATGCTGTCTAAAAAAGATTGTTGGAGAGAAGAAAAAAGGGCTCGTATCGTAGAAAGAAAAAGAGAACTACGCAGAGAAGGTAGAAGAGCTCAAGGTAAGAAAGATAATAGTCTGACGAAGATTGACCGGACCACATGCAGCATCGGCAGTTTTTGGTCTTTGCCATCCAACTATACTTTTCTTCTTTCCAAAAGACCTTAAACCTTTTTTTAAAAACTTTTGACATTTTTATACCAGTGATTTTTCATTTTTAACAAACCACACAGAAGCCACTCTAAAAAAAAAGAAAATTTTACTAAAAAAAAGTTTTATTTGCAGTGAATGCACGTGACTTTGATAAAATGAAAATTTTTCAAATTTTTTATTCGGTTCATTTTTCAATTTCATTTCGCATAAAATAAGATAATTATGTCAATCATATCCACAGACAATAAATAATTTTTTACTCAGTATTCATTTTTTAATATTTAATAATTATTCAAATAAGTATTACATAATAAGACAAATGATATATAGACTCGCCAGAAAATAACTATGTAGCTTATAATAATTTACTTTAAAAAAAAAGTCCTATTACGAGTATAATACCAATGCAATCAGTCGAAAATAACGAAATAAAATCGAATTACGAAACCCAGAAGTTGCAATAACATTAAAAAATAATATTCCCTCAACCAAAGCATCTCAGCATCAACTTTTTCATCAAGCTCAATATCTTCAATATATACAGGACTTAGAAGAAGAAAAAGAAAGAGAAAGAACCTGTCCTAAAATATCTTGTTGCTTCTCTATATTATACATACACGATCGCGTGGTTGCTGCTGCTGCTATATGCAGCCAGGGCGATTTTCTTTATTTATGAATTCCCGCAGGAAGGTCGCTACCGTTCGAGTTTTCGAAGGTCAGTCGATCCGGTTTTGCGTAATAGCGCTCTCTCTCTCTCTCTCTCTTTCTCTTTCATCTCTTTTTCTTCTCTCTGAGAGTATAAGGCTCCAGCCGAGAAAGAGGAGGTGAAGCGTAAGAGGAGAAAGAGAACTCGCAGGACGAGTATACATATACATATACAAACTATATGCACATATACACATCCAGTCGATGGTATAGAAGTGAGTCTGCGGGTATAATATATAAGTAGTGGGCAGTATTCAAGGCGCGGCTGCTGGCTTGGCTGGCTGGTTGATTTTTTTTTTACTCTCTTTCTCTTTCACCATCAAGCGCATGCTCGACTTTTTTAAAGCCGACAATGGAAAGGAAGTTGCAATTTCGTCGGAGTATAGCGACCGGAAATTTTATACCTTAATCTAGCTGTATCCTGCGTTTGTGTATATATATACATATGTAGAAGCAAGAACACAGAACTATTAGTTTGTGAGAGAAGACCAAAAATAAGTTCTATTCACAAAATCGATCTTCTCTTTCATTCAAAGAGAGAATCGTTTTCGTGGGCGTCACGTCGAAAAATATGAACGAACAGCAGAGATTTCATTCATAAAAGACTAGATGAGAGATGGTGAGGTTTTGTAACTTCTTCTAACTTGCAGATATTTTTTTTCATCCAAGAATTTACGGAATATAAGCGGAGCATTTTATCATATCTTCCTCCACTCCAAATAAATCATCAATTAAAAAAAGAAAAAAATATATTTAAAAACGTTCATAGCTACAAGGTGTAACATAGTTTCTCAAACGTCTTCTATATAATTCGACCAAGTATATGGTATATACACCTCTATAACGAACTTAGAAAGCCTATATATTCTATATATATGTATACCGGTAGATTCACAGCCTCTATATTTCTACAGCAAGCAGCGCTTAGAAAAAGAAGAAAAAAAGATCAGTGGTTGCGCTTAAGTTTTACCAACATGCTTTTCCCGCCATCGAGGCGTAGCAACAAGTTTACGGTGCCGAAATAAAATTAGCCGGACAAATTTACGAGTTGATCGCACGCAATATCCGTGTATAGAGAGAGAAAAAGAGAGAGAGAGACTAACATTTCCTGCCTGCGACTATACATACAAGAGAAGCGAACTACTACGAGATGTTAGGATGTGCAAGTGCAAATAAAAAAAAGAAGAAAAAAAAGAAAAAGGTGTATGAGTGTGTGTATATACCGAAAATTAAGAGCGAGCTAACACGAGAGACGATTCGCGCTGCAACGACAAGCTCTCTCTATACTCTGTACCTCTCGTGTACCTATATATATTATAGTGCATTGCACTTCTTTACACACGTACACCCTCTACTATTTTTGCTCTTTCGTTATAAGCTTGACTCGTAGCTTGAATTCTCACTCTTTCTCTCTCTCTCTCACTACGAGTTTTTCCTTGGATAAATGATGAACGGGTACGTAGAGAGAAGGTATACTATATGTATATACTTCGAGCTCAGAGTTTATGGTGAGTGCATTGGGGGGGTTGTGCTCTTTCTTCTTCTTCTCGCGTGAGAGGTTACCTTCACAAAATAGAGAGAAAGAGAGTAAGCGAGCAAACGCTTTATCATATATAAGGAAGCTCTATCCGACAGTTTTGCCGTCCAAACATTCCGCGGTCTGCCGGATTCCCGCGCTCTCTTTCTTTCTCTCTCTTTCTCGGTCGTTTCTCAAATTTCCAAGAGACTAAAAGACACACACATACTTGGTTCAACCAAAATTTTATCTTTCTGCTACGCGAAACGAATAAAAAAAAGGGGGTCGCACGAGTGCAAAACTCTTGCCTGACCCAGCTGAGATTTATTAAGCAATTACGAGTGGATAACAGGGAGGGAGGGGAGGTTCAAGAGAGAAAGAGGTAAAGGCAAGGGAAAACGAAAGAGAGTAACTCGTGTTTATCCGAGAGAAACACGACCGATTACCACCACCAGCAAGTCAGGATAAATATCTGCCAATCTGCTATATAGATATCGTGTATACATGTGTATGTCGTGTGTGCGTATACCTGTATATACATGTACGAGAAAAAGAAAAAAAGAACCACAACGGGATCTCACCAGAAGAAAGAAAGAGAGAGAGAGAAAGGAGTCTTCTTATCGCGAGTCGGTGCGGCAAGTATATACAATGAAAACGTCATACATGTATGTGTGTGTGTGCTTTTGAAGTCCACGTTCTCTTGGTCGAACAGTGACTGTGGTTGTATGTATATATACAAGGGGTATGGGAGGAAAAAGGAGGAAGAAAAAGAGGTGGAGAGCAGAAATAATGGAGTCGTCAGATTTCATCGCGAGGAAATGTCCGAGGCGCGAGAGACCGACCGACCGACCAACCGATCGACGTTTTCGCTGGTCTAAAACGAGAAGAGCGAGTACATACAACCGCGGCTAAGAAGAGAAAGAAAAAGAGGGAGAGGGGGAGAGACGCGTGGTTAAAGAGAAGGTGAGATGGAAAAAGAGAGAGAGAGAGAGAGAGTAAGGTGGGTGTGCGGAGGTGGAGAATAGCGATAGCATCGACTTGGTCAGTTCTCTCTTTCTCTCTCTATACTTTACAAAGCTGAACCAGGTAAGAAGCAAAAGCGGAGAGGTGAGCTGACCGTAAGCGCACACGCGAAAGAACCTATACACAGATCTTCGTCGTAGTATAGCACACATATGCGCAAGCGTTAGTCGCGCGTTCATATTCCTTCTCTCCCCTCTATATATACATCCATTTACTGTAAGTTAGCTGTCGTCGATCTCACACGGGTCTCCTTTATTTGCAGTCGGCTTTTGCAAACGCGTATAAACAGATTTTTTTTCAAAGCATTGCGTGGCACACACTGACGAGTGGACGACGACGACGACAACTTAGACACATTTCGCGAATGAAACCGTGAAAAATATTTCTTTTTAGTTTTCCGTGATTGTGTGTATATTATGACCGTGACTAGTAGTATAGTACCGCACATGAGGAAATTCTTTCAAATACAGAGCTTGTAGAATTTACGTGGGAGGTTAGAGGGTCTATATATACGAAAAACAACTTTTGCCGGATCTTGTCTGATATATCAAGCTTTATTTTTACGTGTGGAAATTGAACGATTATTAGAAAGAGAGCAATAGAGAGAGTAGAGCTTTAAAAAAGAGGTGAGATGAATATTTTTTACGCGATCGTAAATCTATACATAAGACTTAATACACGGCGGTCTACTCGCTGAATATTCGAGTATAGAACGTGAAATGACCTTTGTGTGCAATAAGCTCTCTTTCTCTCTCTTTTGAGAGTGATATGAATAGAATAAAGATGACTCATGCACGCTAGCAAAGAGAAAAAGAGAAAAAAAGAGAGAGCTTTGGAATTTTGCGATTTTATCAGCTATACATCGCGATTGTGTATATATGTATATACATATCTATATGTATAAGTATATATATAATGTGTGGCGAGAGAGACTCCTCTCTCTTTTTCTCTAGAATCATTTTCAAAGTCGTCGCTATATAAGCGCTCTCGAGATTTATATGCGATATATCAGAGACTATGTGCTGGTACTGGTACAGCTGGCTGCTGCTGCTGCTCTTGCTACTACGAACCACGATCGTCATGAAAAAATAAAAAAAAAAAATATTTGCATTGAATTCTTGGATCGTGTTAGAAAAAGTATTACATAGAATGTACTTGTTATATAT